>KZ985783.1:48592-59450 GCA_000687305.2 Phytophthora rubi | reverse complement strand
GTGTAAAAAGGGTAAATGAAGTGGTAAAAAGGAGTGAATACATTTGATTATAGGGGGGCTATGCCCCAATTAGTTCCGGTAAGCTTACAGTAACATCAGAGTCGTGCGGGCCCTTGGTGTATTCGAAATGCCCACCTCTCAGACGGAAAATGCGAGAGCTCCCAGAGGCAAATATTATATATACAAACCCAATAACTGAAAAACACACACTTAAACTAATCTGCAGAAGCAAACTAAAACTGCTGGTATAATTTTAAGTAATCCCATCATCTGTATGGTAATATTTCGAATTCTTTAAATTGATATAGCTGTGTTCACCCAGACGACTGTCTGCCCGGCAGACTCTGCCGAAATGGAGATGTCCAGCAGAAAAATATGGGAGCCATGCGCTATACGCGAGATCCCTACCAGCAAAACGGTTCCTCTCAATGATCGCGGTCTTCGGGTGAGCCCACTGGAAAGCCAGCTCAGGTACTGGAGCATCCTCGCAGCTGCGTTGTATCATACAAGTGAACTTTACATACAACTTGTATCTGCTGCCACATGTTGTGGTCCACAACAGATCCATACTAGTGGAGAATGCAGGTGAGACGATCACTCTTGTCCAACTTCAACATCAATACATTAACGATACGTTGTCGCTTCACCAGTCTAGCGTGGCCGGAGTTACCACCACCTCTGCGTGCACAGCATCGTCTCCTTCCTTGGCAACGAACTTGGAGGTCGCCAGGCGGGCGTCTACCACGTCCGTAGCAGGCAGCAGCACGTAGACGACGCCCTCCTCCTCCTTGGCCTCGAAGGTCTGCAGCCGCAGGTCGTCGCCGCTGAGGCAGCAGCCGTCGGACAGGTCGTAGCTGCGCTTGTGCATGGGGCAGGCCACCTTGGGCCGGCCGTCCAGGTCCCCCACGATGCCCTGCGCCAAGACGAACGAGTGGTCGAACGGACACATGTTCTGCGTGGCGTACCATGAGACCTTCTCGATGCCGTTGCAGCTCTCCACGATGTTGAAGACCGCGAGCTGCGACTCGCCGTAGAGCACGGCGCCGCCGCCGTTCGCGTCGAAGAGGCTCTTGCTGCCAAATGAGACCCATTCCGAGTCGTCCAGATCCAGGAGCACAGACGTGGAAGACGCGGGAGACGAGGACTCGGTGCCCGTGGGGCTGCTGCTGCCCGTCTTGGTCCGCGCTACGAACGTAGCAGGCAATCGCTGGTCGCGCACGGTGTGCATCTGGACCTCCTTCTGCGTCTCCGCCGTGTTCTTGAACTGGGCGAACTGCGCCATGAGCTCGGGCGACTCGACCACCTTCTTCCACTCGCACTCGTACGTGCCTACCAGGAAGCTCATCTGCTTCTCCAGCGTCGCGCAGATTCCCAGTGAGTCCAGCATCACAACGCGCCGGAGCTGCTCGATCCCGCCATCAAGTCCGTCGAGCCACTTGGACGTGCGTTGCAGGCGGTCGGCAGTCAGGATGTAGTACATGATGTACCGATCCAAGTACTGGACAGCCAGGTCCTGCGGGACATCCGACGCCAGCAGAGTCGCATGTCGAGGGGTGGTGCCGCCGTTTCCGCCCACGTACACGTTGTACCCCTGGTCAGTGGCGATGCAGCCGAAGTCCTTGCTCCGAGCCTCTGCGCACTCGCGGGTGCAGCCGGAGACGCCGCCCTTCAGCTTGTGCGGCGAGCGGATGCCGCGGTACCGGTTCTCCAAGATGGCGAAGCCGACCGAGTCCTGCTGGCCGTAGCGGCACCACGTCGTGCCGACGCAGCTCTTTACCGTGCGCAGCGACTTGCCGTACGCGTGCCCCGACTCGAAGCCGGCATCCACCAGCAGCCTCCAAATCGCCGGCAGATCCTGCTTCTGCGCGCCGAAGAGATCCACGCGTTGTCCGCCGGTGATTTTCGTGTACAGATCGAACTTCTTGGCCACCTGGCCCAACACAATGAGCTTGTCCGGCGTGATCTCTCCACCCGCGACGCGCGGGACAACGGAGAACTGTCCTGACTTCTGCAAGTTCGCCAAGAAGCGGTCGTTCGAGTCTTGCAGTGGAGCGCGGTCACCTTTGAGGATGTGGCCGTTCTGGAGACTCGCGAAGATGGAAGCCACGGTAGGCTTGCAGATCTCGCAGCCATAACTTCGAGGGTCATGCTGCTTGCGGCCGTGCTTGGCCAATACCTCGGCGAATGTGGAGTATTGCTCGACCTGAACGATTTGGTAGAGCTCCTGGCGTGAGTAGGCGAAATGCTCGCAGAGAGACTTGTCGACTGCAGTGCCAGCAGCAGCGAGTTCAGTCTCCAGAATGTCCTTCACCATGGGGATGCAGCCGCCACAGCCCGTTCCGACGTTGCAGATCTTCTTCACATCGCCGAGTTTGGTCAGCTTCTTCTCCTTGATAGCTTTGCAGATATCACCCTTGCTCACGTTGTTACACGAGCAAACTTGAGCTTCGTCTGGGAGATCGAGCACGGAGTTACCACCGCCGCCCCCTCGCTTTCCGAGCAGAATCTCGTTTGGCAGATCCACCAGCGGCTTCGTGTCTTTCTGCTTGCACATCAGTGAGAGACGCACGAAGTCGCTTGTGTCGCCAACCCGGATACCTCCCAGCAGTTTCTTGCCGTCAGCTGAGAAGAAGAGCTTCTTGTACACCTTCTCCAGCGGGTTGTTGTATGTGAGGGCCTCGAATGGCTCCTTGATGAGCTCTGGGAAGTAGTCGCCGAACGAACCAACCTCCATTCCCATCAGTTTCAGCTTGGTCGAGGCATCTCCTCCAGGGAAGGTGATGCGGTTTTCTGGGGGACCGCACGTGAAGTTCTTGGCCAGAGTATCGGCCATCTCGTAGCCGGGAGCAACAAGCCCGTACGTAGCATTCCGGTGTGAGATGCACTCACCAAGCGCGTACACACCCTGTGCGCTGCACTCCGAGTAGTCGTTGATGAGGATTCCTCCTCGATTGGCCAGTTCCAGTCCGCTGGAGTGTGCGAGTTCGTCGCGCGGCTTGATTCCCGTCGCGAAAATGATCATGCACACGTCGTCAAACCTCTCGCCGTCGGTAAACTGCACCGCCTCGACACCCTTCTCCTCGCTTCCAATGATATCCTGAGTGGACTTGTCGTACAGCACGTCGATTCCGAACTTGTTCACGATCTCGTTGTGGAGAACCTTTGCGCCGTCAGCGTCAAGTTGGCGGGACATGAGCTGGCTGCCGCGGTTGACGATCCGCACGGCCACCTTCAGGTCGTGGACGGCCTTGGCGGCCTCGAGACCCAGCAGCCCTCCACCAACAACCAGTGCGTACTTCTTCGGACCACCAGCCGCTTCCAGTGCAGCCTGCTTCTCACCATGAGCGATGATGTTGTTGAGGTCAGCGATCGATCGGTACACGAACACTCCGCGCAAGTTCGTGCCGGGGAGTCTTGGTACCAGTGCGCTGGCGCCCGTGGCAATCACCACGCGGTCGTAGGCCACTTCAAACTGAAGTTCTCCCTTCGGTCTGTCGTCTCCGAGGCGTTGGCATAGCACCTTCTTGTTCGTCGTATCGAGTGCAAGCACTTGTGCGTTGGTCAGCAGGTTGATGTCGTTCTCAGCGTACCAGTTGGGCGGGGCGAGTTTGAGCTTTTCGAGGCTGAGGTGCTCGAAGTCCTCGGTGAGCAGCATGCGGTTGTAGTGCTGGGTGGGCTCCTCCCCGATGGAAATGAGGGCGAAGCGCTTGCTGGTGTCGTACTTGCGAAGTCGCTCCAGGAAGCGGTGGCCCACCATGCCATTGCCCACGACCACGATCACCTCCTTCTTGGAAGGAACAACGTCAGCCATGTTGAAGTTGCTTACGCTGCACGCAGCAGATTTGAAAATGAGTTCAATCCATTGAGCTGCGGGCGCTGGCCGTCCGTTATCCTCCCGGGGGAGCAAGTGACGTAGGCACGCGGTGCTGCCGTTTTCACGCTGTGACGCGCATTGGGCGCCCAATCGAGCGCCAAGGGAAACTTCAGAAGTTATGGTCCGTCTGGTCGAGCGTAAACCCGACGTAAGATCGCCAAAGGTTGATGTTTGAGTGAGTCATCGTTAAAACTCTTTGAACTCCCGGTGGAGAGGGGTCACTTTTAAGGCTTACTGTACGCTTGACCGCGGGACGGAGATTGTGGTGGTTATGGCCAAGGTCACCAAGCACACTGCAACGTCACCAAGCATTGCACTGTCGTTTGGCCGACAGGAAACCGCTCGCCATCACCATCAGCGCTTTGGATTTTCAAACAAGTTGGAACGAATGACTTTGATAGTTTAGTGGGATGGATTCATGTACAGCTTCTTCAGCCGCCTAGAAGACGGTGATCTGCGTGTTGAGATCGTAATTTAGCTTGGCCAGCGCCGGCTTGCAAGCGTACTCGATCATGCCCTCGGGTCCACACATTCCTACGTGGTCGGCGTCTGAGCCGATGATGTTCTGCACCATGGCGAAGGTGAGTCGACTCTTGCCGTACGCCCACTTCCGGACGCTGGGGTCGCTCCTGTCCAGGCCTTCGAGGTTGGACAGCGTGTAGAAGATCCGACATTGGTCTGGCCGCAGCTTCTGAAGGACCTCAAGCTCCTTTCGCAGCAGCAGGTCACGCTCCAGCCGCACGCAATAGATCAGCGCAACCTTGGTCTGGTCATTCGGGTTCTCGAGGATGGCCCGCATGATCTGGTAGACGGGCGTGATACCAGTGCCACCCGCGATGAATCCGAACTTGCCGGCGTGGAAGTTGGTCGTCTCGAGAGCGAAATCCCCCTCCCCGTGATAGGTGAAGTGTCCTAGTGGCCCCTTGATCTGAATTTGCTGGCCGAGATGCAAGCCATCGAGGTACTGTGAAAAGACCCCTCCTTCCGGGTGCACAGGGTTTTCGCCCGCGAAGTAGACCTTGATGAGGAAGGACACAAACCCTCGGTCTTCGTCACTCTCCGATGAGATGGGCGTGTACGCGCGCACGACCGTCTTGCCGTTGATCTTGGCGTACAAGAACACATGATTGCCGATCGGAAGGCCCAACCGTAGACCCTTAGCCGGCAGAGCAAACTTGAAAATGCGAGCGTCATGGCTGACCACCTCTCTCGAGATCAGCACAATAGGCACCTTCGTAGCGTCCTTGAGAGCGACATCCGTTTCTTCGTGGTCAGCTGAAGACGAAGACGACGCCGTGTCGCTAGCGCCAGAGTCGCTAGGACAACGACCGATGCAGTATTTCTTGAGCATCTGCCAAGCCTTGGTGGAGTGGATGCTCTCAAACTCGTCGGTACAGTCTGTACCGCCGCACAACAAAATGCTCGTGGCGCCACCAGGGTGGTCGTCGAGAAACGGGGTAGCGTCGTACACGAGGCCGCGACAAATAAACCAGCAGCTCTCCTTTCTGGTGTGCTTGGCCACTTCATCAGCAGCGATAAGAGGCAACTCGCTCAGCTCGTCTGGGCTAAGACCAGATTTTGGCGTCGAAGCATCCCCAGCAGACTCCGCTTGCAGCTTCCGGCCACAAAGGGGCTCTTCATTAGTGCTCGACATGATTCGTTCCTTGGTCATCCACCCACCTTTCTGGTTTCCTGCCTGGGTAGGATGCTCGAACCGTAGCACGTTAGTGTCTTCTTCATGGTGGATCTTGACGCGATACCATGGGTTGTTCATCATTCCCATGACATTCCACGTTGGGAACTCGGGCATGAGGTTCATCGAGCTATCCCAGGCTCGAACGGATACTTCTCTCGCTTTGAGCAGACTACTCACTGGGACAACCAACTCATAGTGCACCCAGCACCACATTTTCCCGTAGGCATTTGGTTTCTCGTTGTAGACGATGTGAGCTAGCTGCCACGTCGCGCCATCGTCCAGAGTTACCTCCACGCGGATGACTCGCCGACCGCCACCTGAATAAGCGTATCCCTTGATTGTGTACGTCTCCATGTCATTGACAGTGTCGTCTTCGCTAAGAGCCAAAACGTCGTCATGGTTTGGCTCAATTACCGCGGCATTGACGTTGAGCTCCATGATAGCGTAAGGTGACTTGGCCCACCAACCCTCCGCAGTTGCAGTCTCTGCTGTAAGATGAGAAGGTAACACCCGATTGTCCATGATGTGATGGTTGTTGCTAGACTCGCGGTCACTCACGTGAATCCGCGCCAGCCACTTCACCATGCGGCCACCGATGTGACCTGGGATAATGAGTCGCACAGGGAACCCGTGGTCTGGAGCGAGCAGCTCGCCGTTGGCTTTCCACGCTACCAGCACGTCGCACGATGGGTCGAGTGCTGTACTAGCTCTGATGCATGTGCCGTACTTGTCGTGCGGCAAGTTCTCGGTGCCTTCAAACCAGACCCACTGAGCCTTCTCTCGGTCGACGCCGCAAGCCTTGAGTAGTACGTGAAGAGGTACTCCTGTCCACTCTGCAGTGGAGCAGCCAGCAGCGCCCCAACTGAATCCGATTGTCTTCTTGATCATGTTCTGCTCCTTGCGTCGATTGCCGGCGCACACGAGCAACACCGGGAACGTCACCGTCTTCTTTGCAAAGGTGGTGACAAGCTCGTCCATCCCGAAAGTGCGCGGCTCCTTGACAAGTCCGTCGAGGAGAACTGGTGGGTGGCCCACTCGAGCTTCGGCACCGGGCCGTGGTTGCGAACGTAGTGCAGCGCCATGGGCGTGATGAAGGTGCCAGTGTACTTGAGTGGGGGCTCGCTGTTAAACGGATGTCGCCCCGTGAGTCGGATGAGCTCTGGGTGCCGTGGGACCCACTCGTCCGGGGTGCCCACGTCCCGAGGGTCAATCTGCGCCATGGTCTCACTTGCGGGAGCAATTGTAATGTGACCACGCACCAAAGGACCGCTCTGCTACAGCCATGCGATGACTCATGCGTTGGCATCCCTGCGCCTCCGCGCGCGCGTTTCTATTGGTCGCCAAGTCTGCATCGACGCCAGGCGCATTTCGGATGACTCACGCTACGCGGTGCTTGGAGGTGGGGGCGCCGAGATGGGCCCCCGTCCGAGCGTGAACATCCGCGCTTGGGCCTACAGATGACGACGGCATCCAGCGATGCACCGCCCGAAAAACGCCAACATTGCGGCGGGTCTACCAGTGATTGTGCGGCCAGGAAACGACGCTCATGCTCACCCCCACGCCCCGATTCAGTGCGCGAGAAGAAGCTGCGAGCGCGTCATGGCCATGTGTGGCCAATCACTCGGTCGCTGCTGCTCACGCGCAGCTAGTCATCGCCGGCGCTGCCCGTTCAGAGCGTTTTCCGGACGCACGAACGCAGGCCCACGGGACAACAAGTCAAGCTGTGGAGGAGTTTTGCTGGTGCTTGGCGGCCTCGCTGTGGTACGATGCGGGGCAGGCCACTGCAAGCTCATGTGCCAATGGGAATTTAGGCTGACTCAAGCGATATGCTAACGGCCGGAACCTTCTGGGCGTGACGCGGCGAGTGTCTGCAAGTCAAGCCCTCCCGCCTCCTTGTTACTGCTGCTGGACACTGAGGTGAGCCCACCGCTCTGCCATGTTGTCGTTGCGGGTGCCTCATGCCATTAATCCTCAAAGCTCACTTCCCATTCTGCCTTGGACTGCCCACGACCACCACCACCAACACCACCACCAACCATCACCGCCGCGATGCAATCGCAGGACCAGTATGCTGGGCTAGCCTCGCCTCCACTGCATGCAGACGACGCCGGTGTCCATCAGCGCCGCACAACGTTCCCCATCCGAACGGACCCGCTGCAGGGTGACAAGGCCACGGAGATCAAGCTCCTTAGTGTGGCTCGCCCCCACATGAGAGCGTTCCACTACGCGTGGCTGTCCTTCTTCTTTGCCTTCTTCGGCTGGTTCTCCATCCCTCCACTCATGCCCACCATCAAGAAGCAGCTTGGGCTCACGGCCGACCAGGTCTCCAATTCCAACATTGTGTCCGTTGCGAGTACCATTCTCGGCCGTGCCGTGGGTGGGCCCATGTGCGATCGCTACGGCTCACGGACCGTACAGGCCGTGCTACTAGTCGTTGGAGCGATTCCCGTGGCTTCAGCCGCGCTCGTGACGAGCTACACGGGGCTGATGTTCGCTCGGTTCTTCATCGGTCTGGTCGGCTGCTCCTTCATCGCAACAACCTACTGGACGTCGACGATGTTCTCCAGAGAAGTCGTGGGCAGTGCCAACGCTCTCGCCGCTGGTTGGGGCAACCTGGGTGCTGGGGCCACTACACTGATCACGCCGCAGCTTTTCAACTTGGTCACCACCGGCGGCGCACTTTCGGATGACATGGGCTGGCGTGTTGCCATTCTGTTCCCGGCCTTCTTCATGGTCGTCACCGGTGTGGCTCTCTACTTCAATTCAGACGACTGCCCTCAGGGACAATACAATGATCTTCGCAAGAACAATGCCATTGACACCGCAGCCACCAAACCTGCAGTCGACATGAAGCAAGGCCTCCTGCACGTTGCCAAGTTGCCCGTCACCTGGATTTTGGCCTTCCAGTATGCCTGCTCCTTCGGTGTCGAGCTTCAGGTGCACAACGTGCTCACGGAGCATTACTACGAGGACTTCACGTACTCGGACTGCGACCCTCAGACTGATCCGAACGAGTGTCGCCGTCTGACGCAGAGTCATGCCACGCTCATCTCGTCGCTCTTTGGCTTGATGTGTTTGTTTGCACGCGCACTGGGCGGGTATTTCTCGGACGTTGGCAACCGCCGCTGCGGCATGAAAGGACGAATCGGTGTCCAGTTCCTCGCCTTTGCCGGCCAAGCAGTCTTCCTGTACGTGTACAGCACGACAACGAACTTGTCCACGAGTGTCCCGCTCCTGGTCTTCTTTGGTATTTTCGTGCAGGCCTGCACAGGCAGCACCTACGGTATCGTCCCCTACGTCCTACCATCGTTCACGGGGGCTACCTCCGGCTTTGTTGGGGCTGGTGGCAACGTCGGTGCACTCTGCTGGAGTCTCATGTTCAAAGGGATTGGCAACCGCACGACATCGTTCAAGTACTTGAGCATCTTCGTAGCAGCCGCTGCGCTCGCCACTTTTGGCATCAAAGTGCCTGGGAACGCAGCTCTCTGGGAGAAAGATGACTCGGTTCACGGCGGCCTGGCACCCACCGAGGTCGACGACGAAAGTGTCCACAACGGGAAGGAGGCGGCGCAAGCAGCACATCTACTGAAGTACCGTATTCACAACTTTTTTCTTTCAATTTTAATTTCAATCTCATTTCCAGTTTCAATTTTAATTTCAAATGTCATTCCAATTCGACGTCAATTATTGTTCTCTGGATATTTATATCCAGAGTTTCTACCGGCTTCGCCGACCCTCGCAAATCCTGTATGAACGCATATTTGAGTAGTTTTGTAATATCGATAAAGAACGGTGAATACAATCCTCAAGCTAAACCGACTGAATATCTGATGAAATACGATATCTTATCCCAAAAAGGTGAATGTTGACCCAGTCGGACAAGAACGACATTCGTGTAACCTCACGGATCAAGCCGGCTCGCTGCAGGTCTTGTGAAGCCCTCATACCTGTCCTCCGCCAGGCATCGATTCGAAGGTACATGCAGCTACGGCTTCTTGGCTATCAGTCCCTCGCACTCGACGAAGAAGTTGCGTCCTTCTTGGCTATCAGCGTCATTGGTATTATACATGTAACTACTAAGCTGATGATGGAACTTCGTCCCAATTAACGTGTATCTAGCGTTGGTGTGATGCACGTAAATTGAGACGATGTTCGATCATTAAATAGTGATGACGAAAGCACGAATGGCAAACTCTCAGATCGCCAATATGCCTTCCTCCTGTTAATATTGGCAGCGCGATTATTTTTTTCTATCACAAATCCGAGACAAAACATTTATCGGTATATCACACGAGGCGGCTTGTAGGTAAAGATGCGAGGGCGATTCAAATACAAATAGCATGGTAAACCAGTCCGCACGAAACCGAGAGAATTTATTCTGCTGGTTTTAGATGGAAGATAACATCTATGGTACTTATGTTATTCGCTAATTATAGAGGCCTGAACATGCATATCTTTCAGGCACTGCCTGCTGGGTCTGGTGGCCACCGTGCGCGTAGTTCTTGGTAGCTTGATATCTAGTTTAGCTCGAAGCTCAAATGCTTTTGATTGACACGTTTGGACATATGAGAGGTCACTTAAGTCTCTCAGGTTGCTGCTTTGAAGTTATTACTACAAATATTACGACGTATCTCGGCATTTCCGAGATAATTATGGATATGTTCTTGGCTTGTCCTCTTGTGCCTTTACCCTGGATCGTGTTTGAAACATCTTGAAAGAGCTCGTTCATTCGCGCCCGTGAAACCAGGGAATAAGCTCTCAGCTGCATTCAAACCTACTACTACTTAGACCTGGTTTTAAAATCGTTTTTTAGTGTGAAAACCCCGTTCATCAGAATAAAATACTTTAACGTAGTAGATTTTTCAAAATGGCAATTTATCCTGGTAGTGCAACGGGTACGTTGTACGAACAGCCCTTAGGGGATTAATTCGAATATGTGGACCACAAACGCGTAACTAAGTGGATCAATACAATTATCAAGAGTAATATCTTATAAAAACACGTTTTGATATCTAATTGAGTAGGTTATTTGTTGTCAAGGCTACGCAGATATAAGATTGAAGAGTTCGGAGAGAGATTGATAGCTGTTAAATACGGTTATTAACGGTCCGTTAAATATTCGGGTGTACATGTAAATGCAGCCCTCTAGTGTCTTGCGTGGCGAAATGTGGGATCACACGAGGTTCACCGAGCCCATGGAGTTAGAGGTGCGACGTGATTTAGACTTAATAATGGCGCACTACATGTATATTCTAGCGGAGAGATTAATTAAATACATTTACTGCTAG
>KZ985783.1:20043-47878 GCA_000687305.2 Phytophthora rubi | reverse complement strand
GCCAGGAAGGCGATGAAGTCAAGTGTGATCCTTACGTAGTAAGCCCGATAATGAAGCTCATAAATTTTTATAGAGTGATTATTTTTCAATTTCAGAAGTTCGTAATTAATTTACTACAAAGTACGGTATACAACAAGCGCTGAGATTATTTAACGTGCAATACATTTTCCCCACAGAGATTAAGTACGGTGGGTGCTTATCCGAAGGTGACCACTGCAGCTCAAGTAGTAGTGGAGTAGTACTACTAATATTACTCCTACTATTACTACCCAACTGTTGGTATCTGGTTAGCAATGTTTGCGTTTAAAAGCGTAGTATCAAAAGAACGCGCTACCAGCCCAATCCTCTAGTCTCTCTTAGTACTCGAAGTATGCCATTCGTAGACGGTAAGTATCTTGCTCACCACTCTACAGTAGATGCATTGGTCTTATCCAAGTAAGCTGCTATGATTAAAACAAAATTTGTTCTTCACGAAGTGTGCGGTTAAGTACGAAGAAGGTCGAAGAACTCAACCGGGGTTTCCGAACCAGAGGCAAACGGCGAGCCAGTCATTCGCCGTTTTGCCGCCCAAGCGCTCAGCCAGCACCGAGCTCAGAGCTCCAGAAGAAGAAGCAGCCAGGCTGCCAAGTGAGAATTTTTTCTTCTTCTTCAAACTTGATTAGCAGTAGGAAGCCTTCTAGGACGGGTTTTTCACCTTTGATAAGGTTTTGTCCCGTGGTAGGACTTCAGAATTAGGAACTCCAGGGAGTCTAACTCTCCAAGCTAATCAAGCCAACTTGCCCCTCGCAGTGAAGTCCCGAAGGAGGAAAGAACTTCGTATCTGAAAATATCCAGAGCTTCCCGGGCAACGCACGGCATTAGTATCATTTCAAAAATTGCTTCGAAGTCACTATATCGAGGGTTTAAGAAGGTACACTGTACCGTGTGACGTTTCGCAGCCGTTGGTGGGCATGAGTTTGGTCATTGGCAATTGACACGGCGCTGCAGGATCGGACTGGCTGCGTGTGTGGCGATGGCGGGCAAGAAGCGCAAACAGGGCGGCCATGCGAAGGCTCGCAAGAAAGCCAAGGCGTCGAAGGTGACGACCGCGGAGGAACGGACCGAATCGACGCAGCAGGAGCCGCAGGAGGCCAATGCGAACTCGGAGCTGCAGAATCCGCCGCAGGCTGCCGCCGGCCCCGAGGCTTCGGGGCTGCTATCAGCGGAACTGGTGGCCGAACTGGGCGGAGAAGACACCGGCGGGGCGCTGGTGCTGCCCGGGCGCCGGGAGAAGAAGCAGAAGGCCGAGCAGATGCCCGAGGAGCTGCTGCAGCAGGCGCAGACCATGAGCAAGAGCAAGCGCAAGAAGCTCGAGGCCATCGCGGCCCGCAAGGTGAAGGAGGCCAGACGCGCGGACCTGTACAAGTCGCTGGAGAAGCAGCAGCTCTCGCAGGACCAACTGCGGCTCATGTACAGCACGTCGCAGATGGGCCACAAGGAGACGCTGCGCGAGCGGCTCAAGCGCTCGCTGAACCGCCAGAAGGCGGGCATCGAGCTGTCGGAGGACGCCAAGAGCGAGCTGCTCAAGACGACAGACAGGCAGGAGGAGGAGCAGGAGGAGCAGGACGACGACGAACCGATGGAGGAGGAGGTCAAGAGCAAGAAGAAGGCGGCGCAGCCGAAGCCGAAGGTGATTGCTGCTGCTGACGCTAGTGTGGCTAAGGAAGACCAGACTACGGCTGCTGATGGCAACGCTGATGCCGCGCAGGGCGGCAAGAAGAAGCGCAGGAAGAAAAAGCAAGCGGTGATCAGTCGCTCGGTGCCGATGCTGCCGACGCAGCAGGAACAAGGCGAAGCGCCGGAGAGTGCTGATGCTGCGGCTTCCGTTATGTCTGTCCAGCAGACGGCAGTCATAGAGGAGGACCCCGAGGAGGCAGCCAAGCGCTCTAGCTCGCAAAGGTCTGCCATGACGAAGCTGGAAGCTCTGCGCAAGAAGAACGAGGAAAAACGCCGACTGAAGGCACTTGCTGCTGCACAGCCGAAGGCAACTGCCGGTGCTGCTCCGAAGCAGGAAGAGGAACCGACGGTTGACCCTGCAGATGTGTACGTGCCGAAGCCGATTGTGATGAAGACCACGGAGGAGATGCGTGAGATGAGCAAGGGGACGAAGCTGTCGTACAAGACGACTCTTGTGACGCTGTCGCGCAAGCCAGAAATTCAGATGGCACGTATGCAGCTCCCTGTGTGCAGCTCCGAGCAGGAGATCATGGAGGCCATCACTGAGAACGATGTGATCATCCTTTGTGGTGAGACGGGTAGTGGTAAGACCACACAGGTGCCGCAGTTCCTGTATGAAGCTGGGTATGGCCACCCAGACCACCCGAGCAACAGTGGACGTATCGGCGTCACGCAACCGCGACGTGTTGCTGCTGTTTCCACCGCCAAGCGTGTTGCTGAAGAGCTGAATGTGCCGTTTGGTGCACCCAAGGGCCATGTCGGCTACCAGATTCGTTACGATGCTGAACACGTGAGTGAGCACACGCGCATCAAGTTCATGACTGACGGTATCCTGCTGAAGGAGATTCAACAGGACTTTTTGCTGCGCCAATACTCGATCCTTCTCTTGGATGAGGCTCACGAACGTAACGTGAACACAGATATCCTTATCGGTCTGTTGTCTCGCATCGCCCCGTTGCGAGCTCAGATGTCACGAGAGGAGGAAGAAGCGTATCAGTTGCTGTCGGAAGAGGAAAAGAAGACCGCGGAAAAGCCCATCAAGCCACTGAAGCTTGTGATTATGTCTGCTACATTGCGCGTTGAGGATTTCACGCAGAACCACCGACTTTTCCCGACTCCGCCTCCAGTGCTTCGTGTGGACGCGCGTCAGTACCCAGTGACCGTGCACTTTAACAAGCGCACTGAGCTGGATAACTACGTGGACGAGGCTTACAAGAAGGTCATCAAAATTCACAAGAAACTACCTGAGGGTGGTGTGCTGGTTTTCCTTACGGGCCAGCGCGAGATCCTGCAGTTGTGCCGCAAACTTTCACGCACATACTCTGTTGCTGCAAGAAACAAGAAGGCGGCAGCACTCAAAAGCAGTCGAGCGTTCCGCGCTCAACGCCGGCAATCGACTCCTGAGCAAACTGCTAGTAGCAAAGATCACATTCTTCGAGAGCACGATGATATCGAAGAGGAGGCTGACCTCGAGGACGCCCAGGTGTACGGAAACGATGTCGATGACGAAGATGCGGCGTATGGCCTAGAGGATGAGGAACCCAACTCTGACAAGGAAGACGACGAAGACGAAGACATGGACGAGGATCTAGCGGTGCCCTACTTACACGTCCTCCCCCTATACTCGCTGCTTCCCAACGATGAACAGATGAAGGTTTTTGATGCACCGCCGGAGAACCACCGACTGATTGTCGTTGCTACCAACGTGGCCGAGACTTCTCTGACCATTCCTGGTATCAAGTACGTGGTCGATGCTGGACGTACGAAGGAGCGCGTCTTCGATCTCTCCAACGGAATCTCGTCTTTTGAGGTCCAGTGGATCTCCAAGGCTAGTGCCGACCAACGCGCAGGCCGTGCAGGTCGTACAGGCCCAGGCCACTGCTATCGCTTGTACTCGTCCGCAGTGTACGACACGGAATTCCAGAAGTTCTCGTCTCCGGAGATTCTGTGCCAACCCATCGACGATTTGGTGCTTCAGATGAAGGCCATGGGCATTCACAACGTCCAGCAGTTCCCATTCCCGACACCGCCAGACCGTCAGGCAGTGAAGAACGCCCTTGCTACGCTGGTTAATCTTGGCGCTGTCTCCCCGGGTAATGACGAGTCCATCACGGGACTGGGCCGCGCTCTCGTGAAATTCCCGGTGGCCGCACGCTTCGCAAAAATGCTGCTACTGGCGCAAAGGCTGGACCTGGTCGAGTACACGATCGCCATCGTTGCTGGTCTTTCGGGCCACTCGCCGTTCATCAACGCTCTTGACCGTCGCGAGAAGGAGAAGGGTGCTGAAGATGAAGAAGAGGGCGACAACGAAAAGAAGAGCGAGTTGGAGGAGATGGAGAAGGAATGGCGCGAGGCCGAAGAGATGCGGAAACACGCCCAGTGGGTTGACCAAGAGAGCGACGTCCTGAGTTTGCTGCGTGCTGCTGGTGCTTATGCGTACACCGGAGGTAGCAGTCAGTTCTGCAAGGACAATCACCTGCATGAGAAGACAATGCAGAACATGCTGAAGTTGCGTCAGCAACTGACGAGGATAGTGATCAAGCTGTACCCGGAGGAAGAAGGTTTCGCTGCGATCAAGCTCAAGCCGAAGATGCCGCCTCCCGATCTGGAGACGCAGGTCGTGCTGCGGCAGATCGTGGCTGCTGGTTTCTTGGACCAAGTGGCGAAGCGTGTGCCGGCTGGAACTATCACCGAAGGCACGAAGATTGAGCGCAACTGCGCGTACGTCGCTGCGACGGGCAACGTGAAGGAGCCCGTGTACATCCACCCGCACTCGTCTGTCTTCACGCCGAACCCGACCAAGCTGCCGCAATTCGTCGTCTACCAGCACATCATGCGCACCACCCGTGCGTACATGAAGATGGTGACTGCAATTGAGCCCGAGTGGCTCGCGGGTATTGGCAAGAACACGCCGCTGTGCAAGTACGCGCCACCGCTCACAGAGCCCGCGCCGTTCTACCACCCGGAGCTGGATGAGGTGCAGTGTTACGCTAAGGCTCAGTACGGCATTCACCAGTGGTCTTTGCCTGCGATGCGTATCGCGTACCCCGAGCACGATGCCTCGGACTCGAAAGACGGTCTGGCTGGGAAGTACCGGTGGTTCGCCAAGTTCATTCTGGACGGCCAGGTCATCACCAGTCTGCTGCCGTTCTCGGCCGCGCTGAAGGAGCCCAGCCACACGTTGATCCGCAAGAAGTTCGACAAGAAGATCCAGCTGCTGGTCGCCAAACTACAGCAGCATCGCGTGGCATCTCGCCGGGCGCTTGTCGCCAAGTGGAGCAAGTCCGACGGCAAGCTCTTCCTGAAGGCGGAGCTGCAAAGCTGGATCAAGGACACTCATCAGGCCGCCTTCAGCCAGGCGTGGGGTTCCTTGATCAAGGCAGCCGTGCAGCAGGAGAAGAAGAGGCAGGCGTCGTCAAGCAAGAGCTGGATAGTAGTCTCAATAGAATAACAAGCCCCAAAACAAAACTAAGGCCTACAACCAGTTTCATGTTTCCAACCAGTTTCGTGTTTCCCTTTTTAACCAATTAAACTGCGTTAATAGAATTTTGTCGCATTCCTATTCGCTAAAACTTTCTAGAAGCTAGCAAATCTCATGCGAGACTTGTGGGGACTACATACCAAACGCAAGTAAATAACGCGACACGAAACTGGTTGCCACGCGTTTTTAGTCGGTTTAGTGGTTGGAGCCTAATGGTGGCCTCACAGTGGATGAAATGCTGCCGACATGCACACAGATAGGTCCGTTTAATGGGAATTTCGAGTGGTGCCTATTTTTAAAAATACCAATGCCTAGTAGATATCGAGTTGTCGACACAAATCGAAATGGGTTCAGAAAAAGCACGAAACTGGTCGTCGACCTTAGTTGAAGTTGCAACACCTTGGAAAGAATGCTACGATGTACAATGAGATCTGATGGTCTTCTGTAGCTAAAGCCTTACCGGTAGTGCAATTGTTGTGTGCATGGTGCACAAGTCCTAGAGAGGTTTTGAACTTCAATTTGAAGGGCTCGATACGGTAGCTTTGACTATTTGACTATTACCCGTACTCTGCAGCTGAATTGCAGTCCGTATCGTGCGTGACACGAAAACTTACGGAAGCATGCACAGTCAAAAGTGAGAAATATTACGCGTCATATTGGCAAATGAAGCTGCATAATCAGCATCCGAATCCCTGATCAACCTTGAGTACTGGGGTTAAGTAACAACTTGGCTTGTTATTTAAAAAACAAGCCAGCACTGGAAGTATAATACTATACCACTTTGCAATACGTCTCCAAACCTTCGTGTCTGGTATCCAGGCATGACCGGCAAGTTCAACGCAACCGTTCGTCTGCATCGGCTCATATTGGCTACACTTGCCATTCTGTTGGCATTAGCCGATGCGTTACCAGTGGCCACAGACTTCAAGAAGATCAGTGTCAATTCCAGAACTTCACACCATGTTCTCGATGTCGAGTCACGTTACGTTCAAAACACGCGGCACTTGAGGGCTCACAAGCGCACACTCGATGACGAAGACAGAACCTTTGATGTAAAAATCCCGCCATTTCGAAGCTTGCTGAAAAAATGTCGAAAAAGCCAAAGAGTGAAGCGGAAGTCTTCCAGCTCTTCACCAAGATGAAGCTGGTCAATGAAAAGTCCAACCTTCTTGAAAATCCGCAGTTCCTGAAGTGGACAAACGCAGTTACCAAAGGATACAAGGATTCTCAGGCGGCTGATATGGCCATTGCCTCGACATTAGCGAGGCAACACGGAGACAAAGGTCTAGCGAAAATAATCGTAGAGGCCAAGAAAGTATCGAGCACGGAGAATGTGGCTGCCAAACTGGAGGAGGATCAGATGAAGAATTGGCTGAACCAGAAAGAAACTGCAGATTACGTACTTCGGGTTCTGAAACTTGAGAAGGACGGGTACATTTCTTTCAGGAGCCCGCTGCTGGGCACTTGGGTGTCTTACGTGAAGATGATGAAGGAAAATCCGTACAAGCTGCTGCTGGTGAAAATGAGAGCGCATGATAGCGACGAAATAATCGCGAGTTTAGTTGCTTCGGCGAAGCGGGAAGTGGTTGGGACGACTATTGTCCATAAAGTGGAGGATGTACTGCTCGACAGCTGGATGCCCCGAAGCGCGGACGACGTTTTCAAGCTTCTAAAGCTGGACTCTATAGGCAGCAAGCTCTTTAACAACCCTCGTCTAAGCACTTGGGTCTCCTATGTGACGAAGCTGAAAGGGACGCAAGCAGACGAGCAAATGTACACGGTACTTAGAGCGGCTTACGGCGACGATGAGCTGGCTATGATGCTTGTTGGATCCAAGCAGTACACCATGAGTGATCTGGCTAGGAGGTTAGAAGAGATGCAGCAAAAGGTCTGGGTTGGTGAGGGGAAAACCGCGAAGGAAATTTTCACCACTATGAAGCTGAACACCCAAGACGACCAACTTTTTGAGAGCCCGGCGTTTCATTCCTGGTTCAACTACGTGACTAAGCTTAGTCCAAAATCCGCTGACGAGTTAATGCTCTCGACACTGAAGACAAGTTACAAGGACGACGCTGTTCTGGCCAAAATGTTTGTCGCGGCGAAGGAGAGTCCCTCCACGAAGGCTATTGCTGAGAAATTGGAGCAGGCTCAGATGACGGATTGGCTCCGAAATGAAAAGTCTGTAGACGATGTTTTCAAGCTCCTGAAGCTGGACGATGCGTGGATAATCTTTTAAGCAGCCCATTACTGAGAAACTGGGTGGCCTACGTGGAAAAACTGGAAGAAAATCCATATCCGGATACGCGATATTGCTAGGGAAACTGAAGACGCCGAAGCTCGCAGATAGTGATGACAAGCTTGTCGAGATGATTGTCAAGGCAAAGACAGATGCCAGTACCAGTGTCATTGGTGTTAAGTTGGAGGCAGCGCAGTTTAAGAAGTGGCTCGGCGAGAAACAAACAGCGGCGGATGTTTTCCAATTGTTAAAGCTTGACGAGGGAGGGGCTCACCTGTTGTGGAGTCCGAATGTGCGGGCCTGGGTGGCGTACGTGAAGAAGCTGTATCCTCACAAATCGGATGATATAATCCTCTCGGTGTTGAAACCGCACTATAGCGATGCAAAGCTGGCATAGATGCTCTCTTTCGGACAGAGCCATAATGACGAGATAGCCGCGATATGGACGAAGGCAGCGTTGAAGAAGTGGTTGGGTGAAGAGAAATCTGCGGGTGATGTATTTGACTTTGTCCTGAAGCGGCATCGTGAGTACTTTTTGGAGACGCCCGATTTGAATACGTGGGTCTCTTATGTGATGATGCTGGACAAGGGGGACCCTTACAAGACGATGTTCATGGTGCTACAGAAACGCTTTGACACAGCAACATTGGACAGGATGCTTGATAATGCGGAAACTATCGCTAGAATGCGGGTGCTCGCCCAGAAATTGCAGAAGGAGTTGAGATTGAGTCAAAGTCTTTAATCAGTAAGTGGCTCTATGCACGACTCACTAACGAAGCAGAGCTCCAACTCGACGAAGCCCCCCCCCCTACTCGCTTAGGGCTATGCTTGTAGACGAAACGAAAGTAGTTGCTGCAAACGCTGGATAGCCAAAAGATAAAAATTCAGAGCTGTTCCGTCTGTAGGATTTATTTTGGAGCACGTTGATAGGAAAGAATTGGTGAAAAAATGGTTGCAAGTGACCTTGAATGGTCCGTTTGTCTAGGAGTTGTGTTGCAATTCCCAGACAAATATGAGTTTGCTTTGTTTGTTTGTTACTTCATCGAAAACAACTCGCCGAAGCCGACCTTCTGTTCCTCCGAAAGCGCATCCGGGAACTGCACGTGGAATTTAATGTGCAGTTGGCCCTTCTCGGACGGGAAGTGCTGCTTCGGCATGCCTTCATCCCTCAGCACAGTCACAAACCGCGGCGGTGTGACCTCGTCGCGCACTACCTCCACTCGCCGACCGTCTAAGTGCGTGAAGGACTTGTTGAAACCCACAAGCGATTCGCGCAGAGAAATTTTCATGTCCATCCACAGATGGTCGCCTTCACGCGTGAACACAGGGTGCTGCGCCGTCAGCACCTGCAACCGGACATGGCCTGCCGGCTGGCCGGGGATCTCGTCTGCGTAATTTTCCAGCTCCACCTCAAAGCCGTCGGGTGTCCCCTTCTCCAGTTCCACGTCAAAACTGAGATCGGCCATCTCCACCTTGCGACCACCACACACGGGGCACGTGCTCGTATAAATTTTACCCTTGCCGTGGCACTTCTCGCACGTGGTTTGGAACTGCTGAATGAATCCAGGGCCTACGCGGCGAGTCGACATCTTCACGCCTTGGCCTCCACACTCCGAGCACACATGGACGTCCTCCTCATGAGCCGCTCCTTTGCCATGACAATGGTGACAAATAGTCTACAAAGTGCACAAATCACAAAAAATAATTGTCAACTTCTTCCTCTTCCACTCCCAGTCCCACCATCGAGCGTCTCCTACCTCGCGACGGATGGAGAACTGAAGACTCTTGCCATTGTACAGATCGGCCAGAGACACACGCAGGGGCATCACCACGTCCGGACCACGCGAAGGTTCGCGCTCTCGGCGCTTGCGGCCGCCGCCGAAAAACTGCGAGAAAATGTCGAACGGGTCGTGGCCGCCTCCTCCGCCGTCATTGCTCAGTCCCTCCTCGCCGTAGCGGTCGTACTTGGCCTTCTTGTCCTCGTCCGAGAGCACGTCATAGGCTGTATCAAGTATGAGAGATCCACAGTATAAATTGTCAGGAACCATGCCGAATCAACTGTGAGGAACTGCATCGGGCTCACCGCTGGCCACCTCCGCGAACTTCTCGGCTGCGCTCTCGTCTCCCGGGTTCTTATCTGGATGGTGCTATAGCAATATAATATAAGAGAGAATTTAGAGAAAAAAGCAACAACATAAAATAAAAGTTAGGATATCCATAGTCACTCGAAGGTTTTGCTGCACAGAGGACGTACTTTGAGCGAGAGTTTGCGGAAGGCGCTCTTGATTTCAGCCGTCGACGCGTCGCGGGACACACCCAACACCTCGTAGTAATCTTTGCCGGCCGCGGCCAGCGCCACCAAGCACGCCAACGCAAGCAGCAGCAAGCGGAAGCCACGTGTTGCCATACTTTTTGTTTTCAGGATCCCGCAGCTAACGTTAGATTGATTTCTACGCGTATATCGTACTTAGTATATATCATCGAAACACACAATTCTGTACGTAAATATTGTGAAGGATGCCTACATATTTCTGATAAGCTTACACCAGTTTGTTCTCCAGTCAACAAGTACCCGGTAGCTATTTCACCACGTTCAAAGCAGGTCAACTACAATTCATTGTTATTACTCTAAAAGCTGGGGTTGCCACCACGGGTCCACAAGTCGCTTTCGTCTTCGATTCTCATGCCGCCACAACTGAGCGCAGCTCCAGCGATGAAGAAACTCAGATATTGGAACGATCGAGTTCGACTCCCGACAGCTTTGAAGAGGAACCCCCAGGTCAATCCGCCCATATTACCCCCGGCACCGACAATGCCTGACGCCACTCCAGTGTGTCTTGGGGAGACGTAGGGCACGATGCCGTAAGTGCTGCCCGTGCCCGCTTGCACGAAGATACCGAAAGCAACCAGGAGCGGAATGCTCCAGTTCAATACCCGGACTTGACTGAAGATGAAGAGAAATACTGCCTCACCTGCGAGCATCGCGAACTGAACTGCGATTCGGCCTTTCATTTCAAAGTGGCGATTGGCTACATCGGACAAGTAGCCACCCACTGCACGCGCGAAGATGCACATCAAGCCGAAACAAGACGAAACGAGGCTGGCGCTCGTCTGAGAGAGCAAACGACACGCGTCCTCGGTCTTCAACGGGTCGCAGTGAGGTCGCTTGAAGTCTTCGTAGTAGTAGAGGCTCAACACATTATGCACTTGGATTTCGACGCCAAAGCAGCAAGCGTATTGAAAGGCGAGGATCCACGTTACAGGAAGCCGCGCCACAGCCATGAAGTCGACGTACAGATCTCGGTGTGGGCGAGTTGCCATCGCGTGGTTCTTCTTCATATCCACGTAGTTTCCGCGGGGACAGTCGTCGGAGAACAGGTAGGTGCAAACTCCAATGATCACCATCATGATCGCCGGGAAGAGCAAAGTTAGACGCCAGCCGTAATTGTCCGAGACCTCGTCGTTCAGAGTGATCAAGTCGAAGATCAATGGGGTGACCAGGTAAGTGACTCCCGCGCCGAGGTTCCCCCATCCAGCTGAAATAGCGTTGGCGCTACCAACCACCTCGTTCGAAAACATCGTCGACGTCCAGTACGCAGTGGCCACGAAAGTGCACCCAACCAGTCCAATGAAGAAGCGCACAAGCATGAACACTGAGTAGTCGATTGCCAGCGCTGCGGAAGCTACGGGGATAGCTCCAATCACTAAAAGCACGGCTTGCGCGCTGCGAGCACCATAGCGGTCGCATAGCGGACCAACCATGAGGCGACCGACGATGGTACTGGACAAAGCAGCGATGTTCGTGTTGGCGATTTCGTCTTCCGTGAGCTTGAGCTGTTTCTTGATGGTAGGCATGAGGGGCGGGATGGAAAACCACCCGAAGAATGCGATGAAGAAGGATATCCACGAGTAGTGGAAAGCTCGCATGTGAGGCCGCGAGAAGCTGAAGAGCCGAATTTCAGTAGCTTTGTCGGCTTGCAGCGGGTCAGTCGAGATATCAAACGATTCGCGAGCACCAGGAAGGCTACCGCCGAGTTGATGTTGACGATAGTTAACTTGCACGCTTTCAGGTGTTACGGCCAAGATGTCCGGGGGATACAGGCCGATTTTGTTGTGATCAACGTTAGTTGGCAACCGGACCGCAGTAAGTCGCGGGCTATCGTCGTCATAGTGCTTGGTCATTGCCTATACCTCCTGGTAGAGTGGGCTGAGGTCGCAAACTCTGGTCGGGGGTTCGAAGTCAAATGGAAAGTGAAGCGTCCGATGGGTTAGTTGGCCGCATGTGCTGCTCCAGAGGCGAATGATAGCTGCGTTGTAGTGTTACTGCTCGCAAATATAGTGGAAGTGAGACTTTCGTCATGGTGGGGCGCTACACAAAGCTCGTCATTGCGGGATGCCGAGGCTTAGAAGAACATGGCCGGAGTGCTCGCTGAGCAGGTCGCGAAGGAAAGCTGCTGAAATGGTGCAGGCCGCAATGGAGCTCAACTGGACTGAACTGGGTTCGTGCAATCGCTTAGAGCGACTCACTCGCTTTGACACGACACACTGATGCTTAAACACATCTGGTGCTCAACCTTAGGCACCCGCGCACTAAGGCAACACGCCTATCCTCCGACGTTGATGATCTTGGATGTGAACGCAACAAATAAGCACGCATCTCAACAAGTGACCGACCTACCAGTTAATTGTGAGACTGTCGTCGACGACTAACTTGAGTAAAGGTTAAAGGCAGCGTTCAAATGAAAACAGACAGCCCCACGCAACAGCTCTAGGTAGGCAGTTACTTCTCTGGTCCACCGTACTATTACCATTTCATATATATTACAATAACTTTTGTACTTATACTTCGTTTTGTATAGTATAGCTTTGTGCGCTATGGAATTGCACTGTGTGGAAGGTGCCAACCATTTGCATCGCGGAAACATGGCGTATCAGAGCGATACTTAAGTATAAGGTAAACGGTCAATTAGGGGCCGGTCAGGCAGGCCTTCCAAGTTTGCTTTGTGGATTTTGCTCTACTAAAGTCTACGAGATTCTAAGGATACCCATGAAGAGCTGACGTATTTGCCGATTTGCTGGACTGTTCCATAGTTTGTGCAACTAGTAAAGGCAAACACATCAGCCTGACAAAAGTCGTAAAGTGAATGAAGGTCCGGCCAATTAGGGGCCGAGTCATTTGACTGAGTTTCACTATGGAATCTTAACTGTCAGTAATAGTGTACACTATAAACGACTAATCAAAAGAGATGACGGATAAATGCGAGTATTTCATTGGCTGGATGAGCGGCCCCTAATTGACCAAACGGCCTCTAATTGACCGTTTCCCTTACCACAACTCGCATAGGGTGGTCTACAGTAGATGTGGGTCTCGCACATCATTCCGAGTTGTAGCAGCAGAGAGTCACACCCGGCTTACTGCGTCCAGCTAAATCCACTAGGTGCTGGACACGGGACCGAGATCACCCGACCGAGACCGAGATCACTATGGGCTGCTGAGGGGTAAACTACACGATCATCACGCCAAAACAGGACGGACGGCGTGGAGGAGTTGGCCCAGCTGGATTTACAGCGTCTTTCATTAGCGACGTCGAGAGCAAAGGATCAATTCCAAGTCGTTCCGTTCAGCGCAATGGAAGATGGTCCATCTAAGCTTTCCAGGAGGGGGTCTTTTTCCTTCGACGTTTATGTGGCTGTCGCTACTGGGTGTGCACTGCCCCTGGGCTGCAGGTTTCGCGGTCATTTCGCAAGGTCTCGAGTGTCGAACACTTGAACGACCATGGTCTTTCACCACCACAGTCACGACTTCAGCTATGCCCCTCAATGGCGCGTTTCACCGAGAGGCAACAGCCGCCAGCCGTCCGTGCACCCAGCACACGAATGCTTTGCCCCCACGGTGCAGGAGCTCGGAGCTTATCCCCCTGCTGAAAATCGGCGCGAACGAACACGGACTATCACCGTCGTGGACTTGGAGCTCCCCGAGAGCAAGCGTGACAGTGCCAGCTACCAGAGCGCAGCAACTAGCGCTTCTCACCACCGCCGCGGCTTCCACCACCGCGTCAACTCGTCCAACCGACCGTCTTTCACGCTTTTCACGGACCCGCTTCAAGCCGACAGAGCGACGGAGATTCGTCTCTTCAGCTTCGCACGGCCTCACATGAGAGCGTTCCACTTCGCGTGGATGTCCTTCTTCGTCGCCTTCTTCGGCTGGTTCTCGATCCCACCGCTAATGCCTACTATCAAGCAGCAGCTCAAGCTAACTCAAGCCCAGGTGGACAACTCGAACATCATTTCGCTTGCGAGTACAATTCTTGGGCGTCTTTTGATCGGACCATTGTGCGATCGCTACGGCGCCCGTATCGTGCAAACTGCGTTGCTGGTAATCGGTGCGATTCCGGTGGCTTCAGCAGCGCTCGTGACGACTTATACCGGCTTGATGTTGGCTCGATTTTTCATCGGACTTGTCGGGTGCTCGTTTGTATCGACAGCGTACTGGACGTCCTCAATGTTTTCCAAAGAAGTCGTTGGTAGTGCGAACGCCATCACTGCTGGCTGGGGGAACATGGGCGCTGGTGCCACGTACCTGATCACACCGCTACTTTTTGACCTGGTGACTTTGCACGGTGGAATCTCGGACAATTACGGCTGGCGAGTCGCCCTTACCTTCCCGGCATTGCTGATGGTGGTCGTTGGCGTGTGCACGTACTTGTTGTCGGACGATTGCCCCCAGGGCAACTACGTGGAGATGAAGAAGACGCACGTGATGGCTGAGAGGCCCAGGGCTGAGATGGTTCGCGGGTTCGTGACAGTAGCGAAAATGCCTGTGGCCTGGATCTTGGCCGTCCAGTACGCGTGCTGCTTCGGCGTGGAGATCCAAGTTCACAATGTATTGAACTTGTATTACTTCGAGGATTTCAAGAGGGAGGGGTGTGACTCAGCGACTGACGAGGATAGCTGCCGCCTACTGTCCCAAACGAAGGCCAGCCTCATCTCGTCGTGCTTTGGACTCATGTGCATTTTCGCGCGCGCTATCGGCGGCTACATCTCGGACGTGTGCAATCGCCACTGGGATATGAAAGGCCGAATCTCTGCTCAGCTGGTCTGCCTCACAGGACAGGCCATCTTCCTCTACATGTACAGCCACATCCGTGGAGTGGGGTGGAGCGTCCCCTGTCTAGCCGCCTTTGGCGTGTTCGTCCAGGCTTCAACCGGTACAACGTATGGAATCGTGCCCTACGTCTGTCCTGACTACACTGGCGTGGCATCTGGAATTGTTGGAGCTGGAGGGAACATGGGCGGACTCATGTGGGGGTTTCTGTTCAAAATCGTCGAGGACCGAGCATTGTCGTTCCGATATTTGAGTTTCTTCGTCATCGGGTCGGCCACTTTGTCTGCTTTCATTCGAGTGAAGGGGGAGCGCTCGCTATGGAGTCGAGAGCCATCGCGGTACTCGCGGCGTCGTACCGACCAAACCGTCCAAGCCTTTTATGTGTGATGCGTAGCACTAAGTATTGAGGAAGTTCATTTCATGCCAACCGAGCGCCCTTATGATTGGCTAGGTCGCTCTTCATTCTACTAAACCAAGTCTCAAGTCACTAAAGCGAGACACAATCATGTGCGCCACACCAGTCTGCTGTGTCGAATGGTTAGCACTGCCCAAACGACTGGAGCCCAACCAATCACTTCGGTCTTTGACACTCGTCGACTCTACCTACTCTACCCGTCAACCCTCGAGCTACCATGCCGACCAAGCGCGTGAAGGGCAAGAAGAAGCTCAAGTCCATCAAGGCCAAGCAGACCGATGCCATGGGCAGCAAGCGCCGCCTGGCCAAGTTCGGCAAGGAGCAGCGCAAGGGCATGCGCGGCTCGGCGGCCAACTACATCACGCGCAGCCAGGCGCTCAAGCGGCTGCAGGTGACGCTCAAGGACTTCCGCCGGCTGTGCATCCTCAAGGGCATCTACCCGCGCGAGCCCAAGAAGAAGCCCTCGGGCAAGGACAAGACGTACTACTACCTCAAGGACGTCATGTTCCTGGCGCACGAGCCCGTGCTCGAGAAGTTCCGCGAGTTCAAGACGTTCATGAAGAAAGTCAAGAAGGCCATGGGCAAGAAGGACTACGAGGACGCCAAGCGCAAGCACGAGCACCGACCCACGTACGAGCTCGACCACATCGTCAAGGAGCGCTACCCGCGCTTCGTGGACGCGCTGGGCGACCTGGACGACGCGCTGTGTCTCGTGCACCTCTTCGCGCTCATGCCCACGGGCAACGGCATCCAGGCCGAGGTCACGAGCATGTGTCTGCGCCTCGTGCGCGAGTGGCAGAACTACGTCGTGGCCACGCGCGCGCTCACCAAGGTCTTCGTGAGCATCAAGGGCATCTACTACCAGGCCAACGTGCAGGGCCAGACCATCACGTGGCTCGTGCCCCACCAGTTCACCCCCACCGTGGACAAGCGCGTGGACGTGCGCGTCATGCTCACGTTCCTCGAGTTCTACGACGTGCTGCTTAAGTTCGTCAACGCCCAGCTCTACATGCAGATCGGCGTGGCCTACCCGCCCAAGATCAACCTGCAGCTGGACGCGGCCGGTGTGCAGCTCGCGGCGCTGGAGCTGGAGCGCGTCGAGGAGGGCGAGAACAAGGAGGCCGCGGGAGACGAAGACGAGGAGACCGAGGCCCCGGAGGACATTTCTCAGCAGCAGAAGGACTCCGAGAAGCGCATCAAGACGCTGGGCGGTGCGATCGCCAAGGAAGTCGCCAACCCCGTTGAGGAGTACGAAGAGGACGAGGCCTCGTACGGCGAGATGACCGAGCCTCTTGAGGCGGCCTTCGCGTCCAACCAACTTGCTGCGCAGATCTACAGCGAGCAGCGCAAGGAGCGCAGCGAGAAGAGTCTGTTCAGCGGTCTCACCTTCTTCCTGTCGCGCGAGGTGCCTTCGGCCTGCCTCGAGCTGGTGCTGCGCTCGCACGGCGCAACTCTCGGCTGGGACGGTGCTGGGTCGCCTTTTGACGAGAAGAGCTCGCGCATTACGCACCACATCATGGATCGTCCGCACCAGGGCCACCGCTACTTTAACCGCGAGTACGTGCAGCCGCAGTGGGTGTTCGACTCGGTCAACAACGGCGTTCTGCTGCCTCTGACTCGGTATGTGCCTGGCGCGGAGCTGCCGCCTCACCTTTCACCTTTCGTGAACGACCAACAGGAGGGCTACACCCCCGAGTACCGCAAGGAGCTCGAGAAGCTCAAATCGGCCTCGCAGGTGCTTCGCGAGGTCGGCGCCGTGGGCGACGAGGGCGCTTCCGACTCCGAAGACGAGGATGCCGAAGAGCAGGAAGAGGCTTACGCCGCTGACCTTAAGGCTGAGATGGACGGTAAGGCTGCTGAGAAGGAGGGCAGCGATGACGAGGAGGAAGATGAGGAGGAGGAGGGCGACGATGAAGAGAAGGACGACGAGAAGGAAGACGAGAAGACTTCGTCGCTGAAGCGCAAGGCAGACGCGGTTACCACCGAGAAGAAGTCGAAGCGGGTCAAGAAGGAGGAGGAGGCTGCGGAACTCAAGGAGCTGGCCAAGACCATGATGTCGAAGAAGTCCAAGCGCCTGTACGACCGTATGCAATACGGCCTGGGCAAGAAGGCCGACAAGATTCAGAAGCTCGAGGACAAGCGCGCTAAGCTGGAGGCTGAGAAGGAGGAGACCAAGGAGGCCGAGAACACATCGAGCAAGGAGGTCTCCAAGAAGCGCAAGCGGAAGACCAAGGGCAAGAACGCCAATTAGACTTAAGTGCCAATGTATTCATTCGTTTACACAACTTCATGACTTTTCTACTTCTACGAGTTGACCACATATGTAGTACTACTACATGTAGTAGTATACGATAAAAGGCCAAACTGTAGATGCTCGGCAGCGGAAATACTTCGAAGTACTACGTAAGTAGTGTGAAGACAGTGTCTTCACGACACTGACATCATGACAGGAGACGCACCGCTGGTCGAATATCGTCACGTACGGTAGTATTTCGTTACGGAGTTGAGGCGATGGCGGATAGATACGGCAACAAGCTCGTCAACACGATGGCCCTACCCATTCACCACTACCCATACGCAAATGAATTCCGGTGGGATACAATGCCCATAGAGGCTCCGCTCAGGATATCTCGTCCTTGAACATGTACCGCTCGAAGCAGTATCGATCTTCAGAGGTGTATCTCGGGTTTGCACCGCTCTACAAGTACTTGTACGCGATCCCGAATCTCGACATTGGGGCCTCGGTTTCCCTGAGGGCAGCAGCAATCATACAACCGGCCCCTACGCCTTGGCTTCGGCTTGCCATTTCTTTCGGAGCTTCTTTGCCAACTGTGCTATCTTATCATTGCTACCGATATCAAACATAGAATACCACATTTACGGTTAGATCTATCCACGAGGTTGAACATGGCGGTGGATCAGTACAACAGACTTACCTGGACTTGCGCAGCTTGGATACAGGGATGCCGACCTTCGAGTCTATGATGTCCTTGGTATTCAATGACATGCTGTGCAATTGTTCAAGCGCAGCCAGCTGTTTGCTTTGAAGCTTGCTCTCACCCGCGCCATCACTCTGCTGCTCCAAGATTCGATTTAGAGTCTTGAGAGTCTTGAGCGGGTCGGAACCCGAATCTGCTATGCGACCCAAATGCAATACCGCAGGTAGGTTAGAGACTGGTGTCCATACTGCAGACATTGTCAAGCACACAGTACCGTTGTCTGCATTAATCTGCTTGATCCACTTTTGCCGGAGGTCGTGGGCTTTCGCAGAAACCTTGTCATTTCTGTAAACGACGATAATATACTCTGGTTAGTCAAAGAGACCGCTTCATGGAGGCTTTCGAAGTTATTAAAACGCGATTACCCATGCTGGCGCAACTTGGACACCGCGCGCGCGATACCCGTCTTCTTCAAGTGATCTATTGTCAGTGGCATCTGTAGCACCAAAAGAACACACAGATAATGAGTTCAACGCTAAAAGAAGGCTAATGACATACTGCAAACCCACCGCATCCAGCTGGTTCAAGCATACAAGCAGCTCGTCGTGAGAGGTCTCGGAGTTCTCCAGCTTCTCCTTATGGCTCAAAATTTCTTCCTTCGTGATAGGCTTCGGAGCTGGAACCAAGTCCTCAACATCCCATTTCTTCACTAAGAGCGATACAAGCTCGGAGACGTTTGATGACCGATGCGCTCTCAATTTTATGAGCCTAGGTTGTAGACTCGAAGCTGCCAACAAGTCTTTGTCCACACTGTCAAGAGCCTTCAGAGAGTTGAGCGCGTCGATAATCTTTGCCTCCAAGTCTAGTGCCAGCGACAGGTTCTTTGAGGCTGCCTCGAGCTGTTTCTTCGTTTGTTCAAGCTCATTAGCGCGTACAGCTTCTTCGTCCACAGCGGGTTCTTCCTTCTTTACCACAGCATCGGGCGTGACAGGCACAGCGGTCTCGTTCGCTTCGACCTTGACGTCCGACTTGGCGTCATCAACAGGAGCTGCTGCAGGTTCCTCGGGGGCTGTCGAAGCCGAGTCTCCCCCATCCTCCTCTTCCATAGATGCGATTACGCGCGCGACGCCCTCCTTAATCGACGCCTTGTGGTGGCGGAGGTCCATGTGCAGCCGGTCTTCAAGCAGCTTCCGCACGGTCTTGGTCGTCATCTCCTCAAAGGGGCAGTTGACCAGAATCCAGCTAATCTCCTTCTCCAGAATAATGCTCAGTGCCTCCGAGGTCATGTCAGCCGGAGGCGGCTTCTTCTCGACGGCATCCTTCTTCACCGCAGCGGGCTCGCTCTTGACGTCCGTCAGGTCCGACGTCTTGGCCACCTTGGACGGCGACGCATTCTTGCTGTCACTCGCAGCATCACTCTTACGCTTCTTGTCCTCCTCGTCCTTGCCCTTGGTCTTCTTTATCTTTTTGTCCTTCTTGTCTTTTTTCTCTCGTTCTTTCTTCTCCTTCCTCTCCTTCTTCTCCCGTTCCTTCTTCTCTTTCTTTTCCCTCTCCTTCTTCTCCTTGGCTTTCTTCTTCTTCTCCTCCTGGTTCTTCTTCTTCCGCTTCTTGTCTCCGTCCGAGTCTTCAGCGTCCTCGTCGTCCTCGGGCGCGTCGTCTCCCAGGTCCATGGGCTCCGCGTCCTCCTCGTCGTCCTCCTCGGGGTCTTGAGCCTCTTCCTGGGGCACGAGCTCAGGCGGCGGCGGCTCCAGCGTCGGGTCCAGGTCGGACGGCACCATGTGCTGCGGCAGGCGGATGTCCTCGGGCTGCGACAGGTACTCCTCGGCCTCCTGCACGGCCTCCAGCAGCTCTTCCATCACGCCCTTCTTCTTGGTCAGGTGCTTGGGGTGGCCCTTGAGGAACTGGTCCTTCTGCGCGCAGTCCCATGGCCGCAGCACGCCCTTCTTGAGCCCCACGAGCGAGCTGTCAAAAAACAAAACGACACCTGTCAATAATGGAACACCTTGTTTTCGACACATTCTGTTTTTGACATTTTTGACATTTTCGACACAAATGTGCGTACAAGTCGTGCGAGCCGAAGTAGTAGACGACGATGAAGTCGGCGGGGAAGTCGCGCGCCTTCTTGAGGATCTTCTTGTGGCCGCTGCCCAGCAGGTGCAGCGTGGGGCGTAGCTTGCTCACGTCGCAGATGTACACGGGCCACCACGGGTACCCCTCCAGGATGTACCAGCCCACCGAGTTGGGCACAATCTCCTCCGCCATCACTCGCTCTCTCTCTCTGCTGTTGGGCGCCGTTGAGCTTTTGACGGACTGAGGACGACAATAGACTAAAACCTAGGGTTTGACTAAACCGCTATGTTTTGGCTAAAACAAGGAATCACCTTTCTTATCCGATTAGGTGCGATGTTGGACGTGGTGTGCGCCACACACACTCGTCTGTTGGGTGGCTGTGGATCCTTTAGGCTCGCATCGCCCCCCTTCGATATCTTTATCTTCGAATTGTATCTCAAGAGTGTGCAGCAGGAAGAAAATGCCTTCGGACGACGAGCGCAGTGTGAGCGACGTGAGCGACGTGGAGGAGGAGGTGCAGACGCCCGCCGAGGAGGTGGAGGACTGCAGCAACTCGGACGTCGTCACCAAGTACCGTCTGTCCGCCGAGATCGCGCAGTCGGCGCTCGAGGGCGTCCTCTCTCAGCTCGAGGCTGGCAAGGACGTGGTGGAGCTCTGCAAGTTCGGCGACCTCATCGTGGAGCAGCGCTGCGCCGCCATCTTCAAGAGCAAGAAGATCGACAAGGGCGTGGCCTTCCCCACGTGCATCTCGGCCAATGAGATCGTGTGCCACTTCTCTCCGCTGCCGAACGAGTCGCTCTCTCTGCAGGCGGGCGACTGGGTGAAGATCGACTTGGGCTGCCACATTGACGGCTACGTGGCCGTCGTGGCCCACACGGCCGTGGTGCCCGCCGAGGGCTCGGCCGCCGCCGCCGAGTTCCCGCAGCTGCAGGGCGAGGAGGCCGACGTGCTCAAGTGCGCGCACGACGCCGTGGAGCTCTGCGCGCGCCTCATCAAGCCTGGCAACACTAACCTGCAGGTGACGGTGGCGCTGACCAAGCTGGAGGCTTCGTACGGCGTCAAGAGCCTGCAGGGCACGCTCATGCACCAGCTCAAGCGCTTCGTGATCGACGGCAACAAGGTCATCGCCCAGAAGATGGACGTGGAGAACCGCACCCCCAAGGTGACGTTCGAGCCCAACGAGGTCTACACCATCGACGTGTGCTACACCACCGGCAGCGAGAAGCCCGTGACCAGCGAGCGCCGCACCACGGTCTTCAAGCGCCAGGTGGACAAGCAGTACCGCCTCAAGATGAAGGCCTCCCGCTACGTGTTCAAGGAGATCAACTCCAAGTTCCCCACGCTGCCCTTCACGATCCGCGCCTTCGAGGACGAGAGCCAGGCCCGCATGGGCGTCGTCGAGTGCGTCAAGCACGACCTGCTGCAGGCCTACCCCATCCTGGAGGGCCGTCCGGGCGACAAGGTGGCGCACTTCAAGGTCACGGTGCTGCTTCTGCCCAGCGGCACCACCAAGATCACGGGCCTCGCCTTCCCGGCCGACCGCGTGCACTCGGACAAGACCGTAGACGACGAGACGGCCAAGATCCTCGCGTCCTCCCTCAAGAAGAACAAGAAGAAGAAGAAAAAAACGACCGCTTAAGTCGTCACACTCGGCCGGCTCCGGTCGCCTCCACGCGACGTGGAGAGCGAGCGACTCGGCGACGCTTCCTTCCTGCCAGCCCTCGAGGCAGGTTGAATCGACGGCGAAGCAAGCGAATCGGGGAAAATCGTCGCAGTGTGTGGTTCTCGTCCTTCTTCTTTTCCTTGCGGCTGCTGCCGATCAGCAGCTTTGCCTAGAGCGTAGGCGAAGGAGGAAGCCAATAGCTCGTTCCTTCGGAAAGCAGTAAGATATTTCCTTTTCCCCTTGGACATCCATCTTTTGTACACGTATTGATTGCTATCTAAAGCTGCCGTATTGAGCCCTTCAAAAGCTGAATTTGATTGACACCAACACCCAAGGGTTAATACTGTAGTACTACTAGTAGTAGTAGCCACGAAAAGTGGGTAGTAGTATTACCGGAACTACCGGTGTTTCGAAAATGGAGATACCAACAATTGGGCAGTAGTAGTAATACTACTACTACAACAATAGCACTCGTGCCTACGCTACCTTCTGTACGCCCTGTCGCAATTTCGCCCAAGCAGTAGCTGTTTACACTTGTAGTGGCAGTGTGCAAAATTCACAAGAAGGCATAAAGAGAATTCACGCATCCTACCCCTCGTTCAGAGCCCAATCTGAGCCTTCGACTACCCCGAAATCGCACATAGTATAGTGTACGAGATTCCCACATACGCTACATGCATATAGATCACGTTTTTGATGTCATCGCCTTCCTGACAATCCTCCGCGGCACAACGCTTCGTTTGTTGTGTTGACACGTTTTCGAGAGTGGTGATCTTCCCCGAGGACAAAACTAAGACCTAACACTCAAACTAGAATTGCAAGAATCATTATGTGCAGTTCAAATGTATTACCTGAAAAGTACTATCAAATTGTGCTATTGAACGCTTAGTACTAGTAGCAGTATTTCTACTACCTAAAATATGGTAGTAGTACCGAGGTGTACTATGTTATCAAGTACTAAAATGGGTTCCAGGCCGTATATCATTTCTACTAACGAGTATCCATAGCAATGGCACGCGTGGTGCCCAACACATAGTCGTTTTTTAAAATTAAAATTAATTGGCCGTCTCGCCAGACTTCCCAGTTTTGCTCGTGGATTTTGTTCTGCTAAACAGCCAGGGGTTAGTAGTACTTGCTGAAATAGTACACCTCGGTAATTGTCTACCCTATTTATGGGGGCTACTACTATCGTAGTATAAAATATGGGTGATTTTATGCCATCATCATCTCACTACTATATTAATCTTCAAGTAATACTTTTGAAGGACCCTAAACGAGCAAGCTCGGCTCTCATCCTACTCGGTTTTGAAGTGACGAACATTAATGTCAATTAGTTTTTTAACGCCTCCTAATGCCCGACCCGCTTGACGCCAGTACTGCAGTCAAGCGAGGTTGTGAATGGTTCGTGCGTCGGTTCTCACCTTGCAGTTCTAGTTTGAGTGACCCTTAATTAGGCCCTCATTTAGGCCTCGGGAAGATTACTGTGGTGAAGCGAGTCTGGAAGATTTCGTGAAGTGAGAGCCGTCTCGCCGGCGCACGTAGGATCTGGATACCGATATCTTCCCGTCGGACGTGGGCACCAGTCAAGTTGTCTCTACCGGTACCACTTGACTGGTACCGGTGTATACCGGTTCAGCCCAAGACCAAACCCCGATCCGGCTCTACGGTTATACTGAGGACAAGTGAACCAATCCTCAGAGTGCCCATGCGACGGCAGCACCAGAAATAGCAGAGCAGATGGAAGAGCGCACCAGCGACGGATGGATGAGAGCGCGAGGGAGCTGTAGAGGCAGTCAGGTAAGACCGATAGGCAAAGAAAGCAGAGGAGTAGATCAATCAGTCCGCAATTAGAGCTCAAGAGCACAAGTCCAACACCGAGTCAATACACTTCGTTGTCCACGACTTCCCCGTTCCTAGAGCCTACGACTACCCGCTGTAGAAGAATCGACCTTGGCCGCTCAAGACGTTGCACGGGGCGCTACGACGGAGTCGCTGCGTGTACTCAACCCCCCACCAGTGTCTGACAGGAAGGCACTTTAAATTAGCCACGTCGGGGCGGAGCAAGCTAAAGGGCCGAGCTACCGACGGAGAAGAAGGAGGCGTGCGGCAGGCAAACGATAGGGCCAGCAGCACGACCAGGAACGGATCGCACGGACGCATTTCCCGGAGCGAGACGGCGTCACATCGAAGCAAACGATAGGGCAGAGGTGTGACCAAGAACGGATCGGAGGAACAGACCGGAAGAACGGACCGGGAGAACGGAACGGAAGAAGAACGGACCGCAGCGGCAAACGATAGGGCCCTGCGTAGACCGGAAGAAGGAACCAAGAAGAGACAAATCGGCAGCGTGAGACGCTCATCCTCGCGTTAGCCAACAACAACCAACCCCAAGACCTCAGAGTGACGTGACCGTCACCTGCAACAACAACTGCCAACCTACCATCACTGGAATTACGCTAGCGAAGCGCCCGACGAGATGTCACGCCATGCTGCTGCAGGTTGGCGACCAGCAGCCTTGCGGGTCAACGCGTGGCTGGACTCCTTCAACGCGGCCGAGCACGGCAGCAGACTGGTGATGACCTGGCCGTCGAGCACGAACTTGACGAACCACCGGTACTTACCAGCCAGACCGTCCTTCGCGTCCGAGGTATCGTGCTCGGGGTAGTGACCGCTGGTGCATGCCGTACCGAGCCTTAGCGCACACCGCACGTAATCCAGATCCGGGTGGTAGAACGGCGCGGGCTCTGTGAGCTTGCACAACGGCGTGCTCGTGCCAATACCCGCGAGTCACTCGGGCTCAAGTGCAGTCACCATCTTCATGCACGCACCGAGTAGTGCGCATGGTGTGCTGGAAGACGGCGAACTGCGGCAGCTTGGTCGAGTTCGGCGTGAAGACAGACGAGTGCGGGTGGATGCACACGGACTCCTTCACATGCTCGCAGAGAGATTCGTCGACTGCAGTGCCAGCAGCAGCACGTTCAGCCTCCAAAATGCCTTTCACCATGAGAACGCAGCCGCCACAGTCTCTTCCAACGTTGCAGGCCCCTTCACATCGCCGACTGCGGTCAGCTTCTTCTCCTTGACAGCTTCGCAGATGTCCTTCACCACACTGCTGCTGAAGCAGGGATGATACATACGGACCTTGGCCTTGGCAGACACTCGCACCACGACCGAAGCAGCACCTTATCTTGTCCTTGTCGCAGCCAACCCGGATGCTGCCGAGACTTGCCTTGCAGGGCCCGCAGCAGGCCGGTCTCTCCTCTGTAGCAGCAGCTCTCCGCTGTGCGCTTGTTCCAGCGGGTTGACACCGAATTCAGCGACACTTCCGACTCACGGCATCGAGTGCAGAGCAAGCAGCATACAGACTGCACGGCCACGCCTGCTCCTTCGGCACTGCAACGTCGAAAACGAACAGCGACAAGCTTGAGCATCTCTGCAACGCTGAGAAGGGCGTGCATGCACTGCATGCCATGCAGCTCCAAATGCACTGAGACAAGTTCGATCATCTCCGACGCCAACGATGTCCTTCAGTCCAGCAGCAGTTCCAACGAGCACTTGCATCGACGGCTGCACCAGCACTTGCAGCAAATAAAAAATCCGCCAGCATTAGCAGCGGCGATCTCCACTTGGCTCATAAACAGAGCTGCGCCTTGCATATTGGCACGCTACGATGGGTACATGACCTTGGGCATTGCGACAGTAAGCAGCCTCATCTCTCGTCTTGAACCCCGTAGGCACAGTCTCAATGAGCGCAAACGCAGCTCACCCCCCCCACCACCACCTTGCACTCCCTAGTCTTGTTCGGCTCGTTGTCTCGGCTCGTTGTCTCGGCTGCGTGACCACATATATGTAGCGAAAAGCTTCCAGCTGCGTCGTTGCCACTCGCAGCCAGTCCGTCGCTTTAGGCTCACGAAGCCGCCACGAACAAATCCGCACGCGTCTGCCTCAATCTTGCGCTACTGGCAAGCTGTTTGGACGCAGCATGCATCATCTTGTTCCACTCGAGCCGTCCACAGACCAGGAAAGGCCCAACTACGTCGCCGCCAAGACCTTGCCAACGATGGTGACCTCGATGTAGAAACCACCACAGACCCATTTTTGCGATAGCTCAGCTTCCAGAGCACTTCAGCTCGCCGGGACGGATGCGATGGCTTCCCCTGCTTGTCAACGACTAGGATCGGCAGTCGCTTGACGCCGATTCTTCACAGCAAAACCGCAGAAGTCGAAAGTCTGTTCGCGCCGCTGGTCTGGCAAAAACCAGAATCGTCGCCTCAGGAGCCGATTCTTGCCGGTAGACGCCACCGCAGGGATCGACGACATCACCTTGCTCAGCTGCAACTGGTCACTCCACTTGTGTCGCCCAGAAAGCCCTGGTTTGCAGCAAAACTAGGTTTAGCAGCGGGAGCTTGACTTCCAGCCGACTTGACTCACGGCTGGATCTCGACTTGTAGCCCTCCGGCGAAGCTCCCCCTGGATCGGAAATCACTCCCGAGGGTGTACCCATGTACCACCAAGCGGGCGACACCAGGGGGGTGCTCTGGACAGCAGGAAAGGGCGAAACGTTCCTCGCCGAGTCGCGCAGCTTGGTCAGCACTTGCTGCAGTCAGAACTCCCTTCACAGCGCGGCTCCGGCAGCGTGGCTTGCACGAATGGCGTCCCGGGCGTCTGGTCTAGATGTGCGCAGCGGTCGACAGGGCTGGGGCTTCTCCTGGGCCGCACAGTGACCTTCTCCACACACGCACGTCCATCGTCGATTCCACGGCGAATTCCGCCGGGATATGATTGGCAACTGAGACGGATGCAAATTGCACGCGGGAGGAGCCCATTTTTCGGGACTCTTTTTTGTCGCGGAAAGCCCATTTTGCGGGCCCATTTTTGCGACACCGACCTCTTATATTCAATACCCAACCGTCACGCATGACGATGGCCACGATCGACTCGACTTGTACAATTTGCCAGGGAGACTCGCGCTCGGCGTAGGTCTTGCGTGCAGGTGAACCTGCAGAGTTTGCGCGCCGAGGTGGCGTCCGACGGGTGCCCTGGTGACAGCAAGTGTGCCGCCACCGACCGACAGGATGATCGCGTTGGCCGCCGTGTGGATCGGCGGTAGAACGGGAAACAGCGCTTCACGACCGCTGGAGCTGAGTCGGACATGCGGGCGCTGCCGTCGTCATGCATTCCCCTGGGTCACATACGCTAGTTGCTCTCTTTCCTGCCGAACTAGAAGCTCACATGCACGACGCAGTACCCGCCATTGCTGCCGCCGCGGATGTGGCCTTCGCGATGAATGCAACAGCAGTTTGCCGACCAACCTGATACCACTCAACACGGCAGCTGCGCTGGCACTCGCACACGCTGCTCGCATCGCAGGTTCGTTGCAGTGTGCCATGACATCTGCACCAACTGCGTGCATGACGGCGGGGGCAAGACGTACGACATCTTGTACTACTTGAACTTGTACACGGGATCCGCAGACGTATCGCTCATGGGGCAGGAGGTTTGGCGTAGGTCCTTGCAGCGCTACGCAGACACATGCGCACGTCACCACGGGGAGGATCGGTACTTGAACTGGTACTCGTACTTGTGCTGGTTCTCGTACTTGTACTTGCAGTTGCGCATGTATCCGTAGTTGTACTGCCCACGGGGTTGACTGTTCGTCGCAGGTCCGTGCAGCGCTACGCGGACACATGCACACATCACCAAGGTGGGCTGGCACTTGAGCGGGTACTCGTACTTGTGCTGGTACTTGATCTTGTACTTGTACTTGTACTTGTACTTGTGCAATGTATCCGCAGTTGTACTGCCGACGGGATTTGACTGTTCGTCGCAGGCCAGTGCAGCGCTACGCGGACACATGCACACATCACCACGGGGTGACGGGGTGGACTGGTACTCGTACTTGTGCTGGCACTTGATCTTGTACTTGTACTTGTGCAATGTATCCGCAGTTGTACTGCCGACGGGATTTGACTGTTCGTCGCAGGCCAGTGCAGCGCTACGCGGACACATGCACACATCACCAAGGTGGGCTGGCACTTGAGCGGGTACTCGTACTTGTGCTGGTACTTGATCTTGTACTTGTACTTGTACTTGTACTTGTGCAATGTATCCGCAGTTGTACTGCCGACGGGATTTGACTGTTCGTCGCAGGCCAGTGCAGCGCTACGCGGACACAGACCGGCAGAGCGACGGGTAGGGAAAGAGTGTAGA
>JMRJ02001934.1:0-45187 GCA_000687305.2 Phytophthora rubi | reverse complement strand
GCCGGATCCACTACCCTGTGGACTTCTGGTGCCTGGTATGATACTTCGTATTCGTTTCCTTGGCCCTCTCGTGGCTCTCTAGACGTCTCTCCTGCCCCAGGGGTCTCTTGTGACTCCTCAGCCGAGTTGTCCTCAGCCGAGTTACGTTCCGCCAAGTTTTTTCTCGTTATCTTCAAAGTGAACTCAGCGTGCTTGGTTCCGTGTTACCGCCGTAATGTTCGCCGTTGTTTCGTCAGTCTTCGCCGAGTCTCGGTCCACATACAGCACTTCTTGTATCCTATTGAGCACTTGTAACTCAGCTTTTCGTTCGGCATTCAGAATTACACGCCCGGCTTTGGCCTCCAGAGCCTCCGTAGCGAGGGCATCGGCTGAGGCGTTGTAAGTTCGTAGAACGTGCAGATATCGCGTCGAGCAGAGTTGCTTCGTGAGTGTTTTGTGGCGGGCTAGTTCAACCTGTAACGTATCTTTCTTGCAGGCGATCACCCCCATAGATTGCTGGATTGCAAGCCGCGAGTCTCCGACTATAATCAAGTCGGTGATGCCTCGGTCCAATGCTGCCGCGACACCATGGTTCATCCCGGTGTACTCGGCTATGTTGACCGTAGTGGACGAGAGGTGCGCACTCGCAGCGATCTCAATGTCCCAAGTTGGCAGCCGTCACAGAATCCATGAACAGCTGCCGTAACCTCCATTCTTCTCCGTCTTAGCTGAGCCGTCAAAGGATAAGACATGGCCCACGAAGTCACTAGGAACTCGTGCGTAAAGCAGTTCTGGATCCATGCGAACGCTAGCCGAGCCCTTCGAAGGTGGAGCGACATGGGCCAATGACTCATCCAGTCCGACCGATGGCGTGATAGACGCTTGGAGGAGCTGGGCAAAGTCAGCGTCTCGCTCCCGGACTCGCTGGATGATCAACTGATGCGGCGACAGCAACACAGCGAAACTCACTTCTCGGCCGTATAGGGATTTCGAGTTGAATACCCACTCTAAAGTCGATAATCGGGTGTAGACGTGAATAGTCTTGCCGACCAGTAGCGTGTAACACACCTTGAGCAATTGCAACAGCGCCAGTACTTCCTTCTCGGCGGGGAGGTAGTTCACCTCATTATCTTTCAGTACCCGACCGCAGAAACGAACTGGGTGAAGTTTGTCATCATGGAGCTGCATCAGTGTGCTACTTAAAGCCCACTCGTTGGCGAAAAGCATGACGTGGACGTCTTTCACCGAGTCAAAATGGCGAAGGATCGGAGCCTCTATCACCTTCCGTTTTAACTCGGCGAATGAAGCTTGGGCCGCTGATAAATCTGTGCTTGAACCGAAATCGTCTTCCTTGAGCTGGTATAGTACCGCACCATGCACTGCCAGGTTCTGAATGAACCGGTTGTAGTAGTTGAGTGCACTCGGCGAACCGGGTGAGGAGGCGATCCAAGGTCTCCAAACAATCGTCAAAGTCGACTCCACCGAAACAAATATCATCCACGAAAGAACGTCGTCCAAATACCGGCACATGACTCGACTCGTCGGGTTCTCCTGACGCGAACATGTCTCCGTCTGGTCCGTTAACCAGAGCTTGTACTGGGTCGGAGGTGGTCAACGCTGAGTAGTCAGCCTCAAATTTCGTCAAAACACCCGGTCGTTCAGTCATAGCCGAGTTCTGGGATCGCTGGGCGGTCATAGCTGATTCAGCTGAACGCATTCGCTCGGCGAAAACTGCCCAGCCGCCCTTGGGTTGAACGAACCCCCACAGCGCGTTATCAATCAGTCGTTGGTAAATCATGGGTGCATTCTTCAGGCCGAACGGCATACGCAACCACTCAAAATGTCCTAAAGCGCACACGAAAGCTGAGATCCGCCGAGCTCGGCTGGTCATCATCACCGCCCAGAATCCACTTGCCGCGTCGAGAGAACAGAACCACAGGTAACTCTCCAACTCAGTGAGGAGATCATCCACCAGGGGCATAGCGTATTCCAGCGCTACCGTAATCGCGTTGACCATCTTGTAGTCGATGCATAATCGAATGTCGATGCCATTTTTCTTGAGCACAATCACAATAGGCGACGCCCAGGGGCTGTTCGAGAACGCCACCAACCCTGCCTTCAGCAACCCCTTCAACAACTCGTACAACTTCTCGAGGTGCTTGAGAGGAACTCAGCGGGCACGCTGTTTAATTGGAGCGTGGCCTTGGACATCAATGTCGCAAACTACCCCATATGCAGGAGGTGGTAGGGCGTTTCCGCTGGATTTCATGATCTTGGCGTGACGTCGGAGCACCTTCACCAGCCTGTTGTATTGCTCAGTCGAGTGGGTCGACAACCGGAAGTTACCTCCTTCATAGTCAAGTACAGTCGATTCGTCGGTCGTCAAATCTGGGAGGAAGGCCAGTTCATGGGCGAAGTCATCCAATTGGATGCGCGTGGGAGTATGTTCCCAGCTGCCCCGCCGCCGAGTTGCATTGTCTTCGTTGCCAAATTCAGTTGACGGGGTGTCATCCCTGTCGTCGACCGCGGTAATCTGGTACTCTTCTTCTCGCACCAGGTCGGTGAGGGCCGCTAGGAACCGCAACCTCAGATGCTCGGTCGGGTCTTCGTCCAGCAAATCGTCGTCGATGCTCAGCAGTCCCCACTCGGCCGGTGCTGCCACGGCGCTGGCGGCCGCAGCACTCCTCACTTCAGTTTCTTTGCATAAGGATCGCGCCTCCGACAAAAGGTCTTCCATCTCGGCTATCCGTTGTGTGGCCTGCCGGAGGGAGAGGTCCGCAGGTTCCTGATCCGCCTCGTCTTTACTTGCTGGCTGATTTGTGTCCATAGATTCAGCTATGCCGGGATCCCATCTGTCACCCCTGTCCGGGGTAGTGATCGGGCAGCCATAGCCGAGAGACGGTGCCCCAGGGTCAGCTGACAAACATACCCAGTCATTCGCGTGGGGTTCGGAATCACTCGGTTCACTTCCGTCGGACTCGGCTTCGAGTTCCGATTCGTGTCGTGAGGCCGTCGAACTCGGCTGGTCGTGGTGGAGTTGCTCTGTCTCCGTTTGGAGGCGTTCGAGCCGCTCCCATTGTTCTGCACATGAGAGTTCTCGCTGGTGAGCTCCATCTGCAGCCTCCGGTCGGTGTTGGATGCCCGTCGGTGTCTCATAGCCCGGTCGGTCAACAGCTGCGGGTTGGTGGCTCAGCCACTCAGCATACAGCCGCTGTTCTTTCTTTAGCAAGACGCGTTCGATTGCCGAGTCGTAGGCTAGCACCTGCCAGTCTCTGTACTTTGTCGAATCCACACGCACGTATCCTTCGGTGAGTGGTAGAACTTCATGGGGAACCCACTGAACCACAGGGAAATGAGCGGGGCAAGACCCCGGTTTTTCGCCCGTGTTGGTCAGCAAGACTCGGCTGGGTCGTCCATTGTGTGTAAACCTCACAGTCGGCACTAGCTTGTTGACTCGTTGAACCCATAATTCATGTGTTGTAGCATCCGGTGGTCGTCGCTGGAGCTTGAACTCGGCTATGAGCCGACTTTCAACGTCCACGGCCTCCGTCGGCCCCCCGCAGATGGTGTTGCCATACTCGGTGTCCTCGCGCGCACTAGCTGACTTGATCAGGTTAATCTCGATCTCGTCAGTCAACTTAGCTTTCGAGTTGTACAAATCTAACCTGATCCCAGCCGGGATCATGAAATCCGTACCCAGGATCAAATCCACCCCGGCGAGATGATCCATAATCCATACCTCGAACTCGTAGACAATCTCCCAGCCGAGTGTAACTTTCACCATTGCCCGGATGGTTGTGTCGACTTTGGTCTTACCAATCCCTTGCACATCAATCTTCAGATCGGCGCTCGCCAGCCGCTTCAATCGCAACTTCCTAGCAAACGACTCGGTTACCTCTGAGACGTTCGCTCCTGTATCCAGCAGTATCTTTGTCCGCTCGTTGTTGACCGCTCCCATGACCAGAGCACGCATTCGAATCCGGCGGTCAAACTTCCTTGACGACCACCAGCCGAGTCGCTCTCCTGGTAGTAGCTTCAATTTCTTGTATTCGCCGATCGTGACTGCTGATCGTCGGGTCATAACTGCACTCGTTATGGCCTGGGCTGAATCTTCTGCTGACTCGGCTGTCGTATCCCTGTCTTCCTCTTTACCGCCGGCCGCGTCTCCACTCGACACGGCTGGCGTGCTCTTCTTCTCTTCGTTCTCCTCCCCCCTCTGCATATCGTCTTCCTCTCCTTCACTCCCCTCTCCAGGCCGTTCTGCTTCACCGACAAAGGCGAACACATAGTTCGCCTCGATAGCCGTCGGCTGAGCTGACTGTGGCGGCCCACTTTTACCCAACCCAGTCAAAGTTGGCGAGCCGCCTAGTTTAAATCACCTGGCGAGTAGAGGTCTTGGAGGTCAGCCGGGACAAGGGATTTGTCGACCGACGACTTCACGAACTTGGCGAGTTTCTCGAATCGTTGGAAGAGTTCACATTTTCCCACGTCGTGCACTTGCTTGCAGAACTTGCATCATCGCCTGCAGAAGTGAGCGTCATGGCCGTCAGCACCACAAGCGCCGCACGGGCCGTACCGCCGACGTTCACCGGACTCATCGCGACGGGGCGGATATCCCCTAGAATCAGTTCGCCCAGGGGATCGCGGAGCCGAGTTCTGGCGAGCACCGCTCGAGCCTCCCCTGTACGATGGACGTTTCGACTCGGCGGCCGCTCCAGCGTCGATGTAATCCGAGCCTGAGTCGGACGACGACTCGGCTGCGGCATCCCTGTCGCTCCCTTCGCTAAAGGAATCGTAGAAGTTGGTTTCGTGACTGGCGCGACGTTCATCGAGGGCGGCCCTGAGGTCCTCAACGCTGGCATCGGCCAGGGTGACTCGGCGTTCGCGATCTTCGCTGCGACGTCCACGACGGTCTTCACGTCGGTCGCGTTGATCGTCATGATGCCTTTCCCGGTAGCCATCACTGCGTTTTGACTCTCTGCGTCGGTTTCCATCATCTCGGCGTGACTCTCGAACTCGGCCAGTTGCTGTACGTTCTCGCTGCTTCTTTCTCTTGTCGCCGAGCAGCTTCTGGTTGATGATCTTCTCCACCCGCTGGATATCGCTGAGTCGCTGTGGGTACAGTTGGTCCATCACGGCGTCATCTCCGCAGTGCAGCAAGAAGTGCTCAACGTGGCTTGCAGCTTGAGGACCACCGGCTTCATACTGGATCTTCGCCGCTCGTGCGTACCCGTTCAGCCTCAGGAGGAAGTCGCAAATCAGGGATACGCAGCATCCGAACGGGTTCTCGGCGCTGACAATCGCGTGCGCGTTCGGGCATGTGACTGCCGCTCGTGTATTGCTCGATGCTGGAGCAGACCCTGACCTACAAAATCAAGTTGGTAATTCACCGCTCATTTGGGCCGCCAGGGGCAACCATAGCGCCGTGGTGAAGTTGTTGTTGAATAGAGGTGTCAGGATCGACGTGACAGATAACGAAGGATGGACGGCGCTCATGCACGCTTCGCGGAGAGGGTACACGGGCGTGATTTCTTTACTGTTGGGGAACGGAGCAAAACGTTGATACGCAGCGTCCCGATAGGGTCACAGCGCTTGCTACCGCGTGTGATTTTGGGCACGTACTTGCTGCGCATGCTCTCCTTGCTGGTGCGGAGATTGGCTCGAAGGATAAAGATGGTATAACTCCACTGATGGTGGCGGCGGGGAATGGTCATGCCGCTGTGGTGCAATTGCTGTTGGCTGGTGGATTCGACAAGTTAGTCGGGCCGAAAAGCCTTGATGAACGCCTCGGAAAAAGGACGTTGATGTGGTGCGGATGCTGCAGAAGGGAGCAGACATCGACAAATGTGACATGCTTTGGCTGCGAGTATGGCCATCTCGAAGTTATTTTTTTCATAGATCACATGCATTCACGCGAAAAACCCCGCTAGCTGCTTCCGCGTGTGTATGGCCATGCTGCAGTGGTAACATCACTTGTGGAATGTGGTGCATGATCGAGGTTGCCAACAAGGCTGGTGCGACCCCATTCACGAGTGCGTTCACACCGATGTTGTTAATGAGTGCACTCCTACAGTTGAAGGAGATACAGATGTCATCAGAGCTCCAACAGAGTCTCAGCTCTCTGTAAAGCAACGCAAACCGCCACTCCAGAGAGCATGGAGAAATTCACTCGTAGGAGCAATGAGAAGTCAACGACATATATGTCGTTGACTTGCTGGATCCTTGAAATCGTCTTTTGGGTGAGAATAGCAAAAAAATTAGAGCAGATTTGAGCTACGAGTCATAATGAGAGGTTATCTCCATAGGGTTAGGTTATGCTATATAGGGCGGTACTATGGGGACGAGGACGGCGTCCCTCTCTGCTGAAAGGCCTCCGCAGTGCAGCAAGAAGTGCTCAACGTGGCTTGCAGCTTGAGGACCACCGGCTTCATACTGGATCTTCGCCGCTCGTGCGTACCCGTTCAGCCTCAGGAGGAAGTCGCAAATATGCTCGTTCTCCTTTCGCCGAGCTGAGAAGTAGCGCGTCTGAGCCGTCTGGTCATACTGCGAACAGTAGTAGTCCAAGAACGCCGAGCTGAGCAGACTCCACTTCAGCTGAGTCTTCTTCGGGAGTTGTCGGAACCAGCTCTTGGCTGCTTTCCCTAGGCTGAGTGATAACGGTTCGCACCACGAGTCGTTGGTCATGCGAGTGCCCTTCATCTCGTAGATGAACCGCTTCAGCCACTGCAGCGAATCTTCGGACCGGTTGCGTTTCCCTTCGAACGCCGTGATCTTGTCCAGGGGTGCGTGAGTACGCACTTCAAGGACGTTCGAGCGGCTCCTATCCGGATCCTCCAGACTCAGCTGCTGGATGTAATGCTTCGGAGACTCGTACGGATCGGCTTTGGCTTCCCACGCATCATATTCATCGTCGGACTCGGCTGCGCCACCCATGTCGCGGGACTCGTTGAACCGGGTTGCTCCACGGGGTGGTGACTGCATGTCCGTATCTCCAAAGTAGGGAGCACCTCCAGAGACGCGGGATGTTTCTCGGCCACGGTTGACGTCTGGAGTTTTCGGAAGCGGGATTCGACTCGGGTCGACTGCCATGACTGCGGACTCGGCTAATGGTCTTGGGGCCTCGGCCGCTCCGTCCGCCGAGTTCGTGGACTCGGCTAGGCGCGGTACCCTGGGTCTTGCGACATCGGGCATGCGTTCAAGACCGAATGTTTTTCTTAGCTTTCGCTTTCACTGCATGATTTCGTTCCCTGTAGACTTGAGCGTCCATTCCTTCTGGTCCTGTCGACTCGGCGATCCCACGCACCGGTAGCCCATGGCTCGGAGGAAGGTCGACGTTTCATAGCACAACTCGTTCATAGTCGTACTACTCACCGGGTGAGTCAACTTGGGGTCCAGCACTGGCCACTTGGCTTGCGCCATCGCCTTCGGCCCGAACTTCGACATCCATCCTCCGGTTGCCTTCATCTCTTCGCCTAGTCTGGCCAACACAGACGCGAGTATTTCCACTGGTAACCCAAAAACGGGTGCAACGCATGTTGCACGCGAAGACTGTCTCCACCTGGCGGATCCAGAGTGGGAGGCGCTCCAACGACTGTCGACGGTCATTGGAGAAGCGGCCGTAGCAACGATGCTACGCACGCTATCGCCGACAGAGCAACACGGTGTTGCTCTAGGCTTCATCATGAAGGAACAGCGCGAGACCGCTGCTCGCGCTACGGTGTCGACTCCGTCCACACCGCGCGTGGAGTCATTGAAACTCCACGTGAACAGCTACATAGGAAGAGAGGGCGAGCCTCTCCTCCGATGGCTTGTCGAAGTTGACACTGCCATTACGGCTCGACGCATCGTCGACCCGTTGCCGAAGGTTGCGCTCGCCATGTCATGCCTTGGCGGGCGAGCAAGGAGTTGGGCGTACGGACGCCGACTCACTGATCCTACGTGCTTTAGCACGTACGAGGATCTCAGACAAGCGTTTGAGCCCCCGCAGAATGAGTTCAGACCGAGGGCTGAGTTCCTCGACCTGCAACAGGGCAAGTGTGGTATTGCAAAACACACAAATCGTCAAATGTGGGTCCTAACAACAAACCAACAACAATAGCCGAGCTAGTCGGCTGAGTTGGCCTGCGCGGGGTCTCTTTCGGGTCCCCAACGGTCCGGCCCAGCCGGGACAGTAGGTGTCTTGTTCTTCGCCGAGTTCCAACCCACCGGTTCAACTCTCCAGAGACTCGCCTGAGCCGGGCAGTCTCCGTTCACAGAACCTGTGCCGTCCACCAAAGGATGGAGCAGTCACGGGCCGCCGAGTGCAAAACCAACTCAGCTGAAAGGTTGCGGTGCCCTGGGACTTACAGGCCCACCGGCTCGCCGAGTTCGGCGAGACTTTCTCTTCGCGCTTGGCGAGACTGCCCCTCCCGGGCCTACGTTATCTCTTGGCGCTACCTGTTGGTACCCTACAAGCTATGCCTCTCAGGTACCAACGGCAGACATACCCCGGCCCTATGCAGGGACTTACCGAAGAAGTGTACACGTGTCTTTGACTAGGAAAATTCTGCTCTGTTTGTTTGTTATATCTTTCGGGCGCCCTGAAGGGGCGCCTCTACTGTTCCTGAGTTCCTATACAAATATCTAATGAAATTGAGTGGTTTCGGATCTCGGCCGACCCTTCGCCGAGTTCGGCGACCTCTCACCCCAGTCGGTCCGGATACCGCGTTTATCCGGATCTGCGAGCTCGGCTGGTCCGGATATTGAGTTATCCGGCTGGTACTCTGTACCCTCTAGCCGAGTTGCCACCGTCGACCTGTTATCCTAAGCTGCCTTGGTACCCTGTACCAGCGTGGGCCACAAAACTTGACGTTTCCTACACCACACTTGGAATCGACGGTGGTCCTGCAGTGAGGGAATTGGAGGAGAAGCGCGGCTCGTGCTGGCAAAACACAGCAGCCGAGAAGCGCTTTTTCTTTCGCCGTAAGCGCATCATTGATCGTGTCATTGCTATTGCACAGCTGCAGAGTGTCAGCCACGAACAAGCTGTTTGCGCTCTAGAAGCACAACGCACCCAAGCTCAACTTACCCTCAATGCATTAAGCGACAGCTTAAACAAAAGTCGTTAGTTAAACAATTCATTCGTTAGTACACTGGCACCACTACTCTTTTTCTTACCGATCTTTACCTTCTCCCCTCGCCCGTCTTCGGCAATGCCATTGCTTCCTGGAAGGGCGGGGTGACGATGTTCTCGCACGTGTCAAATCTCGCGCCACACACACTCGCCGAATACAGGTACATCAATTCGCAGTGCGAGTCGCACCTCCCGCACCTTCCCCGCAGCTTGCCGTGCATGCCCGTTGCGAACAGAGTCATTCCTTCGGCGACCTCGTACATATCAAACCTATCGTACTGTTAGCCTCGCACATAAAAAATCGTACTGTAGCACAGCTCGTACCTTTCACACAGCAAGCCGCATGGTGCGTTACCGTCGCCTACGGGTCCCGCTTCCTCCTGATTAGCAACGCGGCGATGCCCAAGATCCTCCCAGGCCTCTCGCACAGGTCGCCGGGCATGCTTGCCACCCACAGGCCCAAAAGCGGTGGTCTCGCGGGCCTCGACCCTCTTGTTCTTGTTGCCGCGCACGCCCGCCGCCTGCAACACCAACTCTCCCCTGAGCAGCGCGGCGGCGTCCTTGCCCCCCGTCGTCGTCCAGCTGGGAGCGCAGGTTCATCGAGTGCGGTGTCAGGTTGGACAGCAGCTCCACGAGCCGCACTATGAGCACCTCCTGACCGTCCAGGCGCAGCGCGTCGTCGTCGCCCGAGGCGCCGCCCAGCGTCTGCAGCTGCTTGATGCTCACGGGTCGGATGCTCTGCGTGGCGCTGCTGGGCGTGGTCTGGCTGCAGCTGGGCTGGCTCGACATGACGCCTCCCCCGCCATTGTCCGGGTAGTCGTCGGTGCCGTACGCCTCGTAGCCTCCCCCCGTGTGTGCCCTGTCGGTCGCCCAGCTTAATTCCGAGTGGATCAGAAGTGCCCAGTGGATGGGTACAGATACCGGCTGTTATTCTGAAGTGGTCACTTCAGATAATTTGGTTATCTGGGGGACGGGGTGGAGACGACATAAAGACGATAAAGGGACGGCGTCCCCCGTCCACTTCCGATAATGGAAGATGGCTGAGCAGCAGCTCTTTCGAAGGGGTAAATGGCCGGCGTAAAATGGTCGTTCGGACCTTAATTGCTTAAGGGTACCTTTTAGACCAAAGGTGAGCCCTTACGTAGGACCTTAGATACAAAGGTAAATCCCAGCCATCTGCATCGCAAATCCTACCAAGAGCCCTAACCCCATCCTGCTTGGGAGTTACTTTTTGCAGTCCGATTGGCCATTTGATCAGAAAGGCACATAATACATGTACATGTATTGCGCTGCGGCACAGGACGAGAAGAAACGCCCAGGGCGGGAAAATGTCAAAAGCCGTGGTCAGGGGAACAGGGCGGGAAAATGTCAAAAGCCGTGGCCAGGGGAACTTATTTGCACAAGGCGTGGTAGGGAAGATCTGAATGATGGTAAATCTAGCCGCTCTGCACTGCACGGTGCAGACTGCACACCACTTGTGCTGGCACTTCGGAGGTGGGAACGCATCATTCTTCGGTATTCCCTAGTGCAGGCACACGGTAACATCCATGAACTACATGTACATGGGCTAACCTTCATGCAACATTGAGCTAAGCTTAATGCAGTTGGCCAATCGATTTCAATAATCTGAGCTGATTAGCTAATAGATTTCGTACTTAGCTGAGGTGGTTGACACAGGCAACATCGAGGGAATTTATCGTTTTGCGCGGGATATTGTATCCAACAAGAAAAAGAGAGCGGATCTCTGAAAAATAACTGACTAATTTCTCAGGGTATTCGACTTCGCAAAATCGCACACCCACTCCTTAGCTCTGAAAATAAATTTCAGAGAACTTCCGAAAAGCATAAAATTTTCGTGTTTATCTTCGTATTGATTTGCACGGATTTCGTTCATCAAGTGAGCGGCTCACTGTGAGCCACTACATGTATACAGTCTTCCCTCCCGCGAGCAACTTCCATAATCCAGTACATACATGTATGTACTGGATTATCCCAAATCGAAAATTAATTCGGCGAAATCCTGTCATTTACAGTAGTCTCGGCTTTAGGTTCGGCAAAAAACAAACCTAAAATGATTTATTAAGCGACAGACTCTAACTTTAAATAGAACTGCGAACAGGTTCTTAGCGATATGGTAGTTATAATAAATATGAATTTAGTGTGACTGTACAGTTGAATATTGATTAGAATGAAGTAGGGGTGGGTTAAACTCTGTAGTGCTCTGAATTGAAAGTGAGTGCATGGTTTGCATAAGATATTCTTCGAAAAGCTTCTCTAGTAAACGAACTGAATGTATCGTCTTATCGCGAAATACCAAATCCAATGTGTAGCTTTCGATCTGAACTACTGTTTTGTTGCGCTGTGTATTTTCCACATTTCTAAAATGGCACCGCCGCCACAAGAACCGCCAATAGCTCCAGATCCAGCGGCGAAAACGTTTGGAAAGTGCCACTTTGTGGTCGACGCCGCTGACATCAAGGCCACCCAGTCAGCTCGCATTTTGCGGGAAAATGTTGATGTCCAATGTGTGGATTTGTCAAATGAAAACTACGGTATTGCCTACGATCACCAAGACAACATCGCAAGTGAAGAATTTCTGTCTCAAGAAGCCGTTCGAGAACGTTGCAAGAAGTTCGCGATCAAGTGTGGATTCCAGATTTGTGAAACAAACCAATGTGAAAGTTAACAATTCAGGAAACGCAAAATACCAATGCAAGAAGCTTCAATTTTTTTACATCGACATTCCCTCCGACCAGCTCGAGTGCACATTTTCCACCAATATGTATAGTTTAAACGTCAAATGGAAGATTACTAAGGCACATTTTGCACACAACCATACCCGAGGTGTCGGATTCACGCGAACGCCGTGTGTGGAGGGCACAATCCCACACCCAACGAAGGCCCTGCGCAACACAGCCCAAGACGTGCAGTCATTTACTACACTCACCACGACCGACCTGCTACCACTGCATGGTCACTCGACTGCGAATCTATCTGGCGCTACAATCGGCGCGTTTTTTAAATCTCGTGGGTTCGACGTTTGCCGTAGTGCAATTTCAAGAATGAAAGCTGATATTGACGAGAGACTCCGTGGTGATATTGTGGAGAGTTACCAAAAGCTGGGGGGGACTTTCAGCTGACGAAAAAAAATGCTGATTCTGTCTGGAAAATTGAGCGAGAGTCCAACAACGCAACATCTCGTCGTGCTTGTTTTATTCCGAATTTAGGGATTCACACTGCTAAGTGTACCAAACGGCTTGTGGGGTTCGACGGTGCGCATTTAAAAGACCTCGAGATGAACAAGAGGGGTGTTTTCCTAGTTGCTACGACGAAAGACTTCAATAATCACGTTACACCTTTCGCGCTCGCCCTTGTTGCGATGGAAAATTACGAAAACTGGCAATGGTTCATGGACTGTGTGAAGTCGGCAACTAGATCGGAAAAATTCACCATTGTTTCGGACCGTCAAAAAGGCCTACTGTCTGCTGTGGCTGAAGTTTTCCTGTTATCGGGCCACCGGTATTGTCTGCGCCAAATCATGGATAATATCAACATCAAAGGTGGTAAACTTTCAATTGACGAGAGGCGTATCATTTGCCAATTGGCCCGAAGTGATTGCGAAAATGATTTCATATTATTTCGATCTGAGCTTGCTGCGTCCAATCCAGTTGAGGTTGAATATCTGGATAGAATTGAAGCAAAGCATTGGGTAAAGTGCAAGTTTCGCGAACATTCAATGAAATCACGTCGAATCTTTCTGAACAGGCTGGGTACCGAACTTCGGAGTGCCAAGCCCTTGTACTTATATTTCCGAAAATTAAGTGAATTGGCATCCGAGAAGCGTCAGGACGCTGGTAAATGGACTAGAAGTTATACGGCAAGCTCGTTGGTTCCGCAACTGCAAGCCCAGCTCAAGGATAGAACTACCGCTGCTGGAATGTGTGATTTTGTCCCACTCATGGATGGAGCCTACTCAATGCAGCATATTGGCCCTCAAAATGCTCATGGCCACATACATACATGGCGATTAGTGGATTTACCTAAGCAAGAGTGTACGTGTGGAAATTGGCAGGATGAAGAATTTCCCTCCCTACACGCTTTGTGCGCGGCTACCCAAGACGGCCGCCGTATTGCTGATTTGTACGACCATGTAAAATTGTCGATTGCCAATTTTGCTGAAACATACACCTTTCGATTTCGTTCGTGGCCTAACAACATCAGCCTCGCAACTGAGTCGACACTCCTCATTCCTTTGCTGCAAGTTGACGAAGAGCGGTTGGGAAAACGGGGGTTGAAACCACGTCCGAAGCCTAAACACAAGAGGAAACAGGCCAAAAATTCTCTGTGAATTTGACCTTAGTGCAGCAACTTTGACTTTGAAGCTGGCTTCAGTGTCAATTTTACGTCTAGGCTTTTTTTACTCTCTTAATACTGCATATCTCAATATAATTCGGTTTGATTTGGACGCTGTTTCGTAGATTGCGTAATAAAATCTAAGCAATTCTGTTCCGATAGTTTGAAAGAATACCCTTTCAAGCCCGAAGTCAAAGGTACGTGCCAAGTAGCGCAGCACTCACTTCGCCATGAAGTAGTGCTCGTACGTGTAGTCACTGAGGTAGTTGCCGAGGTTCCAAACAGCACGAGCGATATCTGGTCCGGACGCAGAAACCAAATACTGCAAGCCCCCACTAGCTCTCGATACGGGAGGTAAGACTGATCGGAGGGATGTTTCACCGGCTGCGGTGCCGTGGCATCCGGTGTTGTGCAGCCATTGCATGCTGCCATATTGAACCGCTACAGGATGTCCTACACATGCTGCTTCCAGGACCAAGCTCGGTCAGCTCGAACTCCATCGCAAGCTGCTGCGCAACGCGTCGGCGCAGAGCAGGTGGACTAATCAGCAGGAGGTCATCCACGTACACAGTCAGCAACATCGATATATCTCCAGTGTCTTCCACTTTTCGTGCGTACAGACCGTAGTCGGAATCCAACCACGAGAATCCCAGCCGCTGCAGCGCCTTGTGTAGCGTGCGCTTCCACACATTCGGAGCTTGGCGCAAGCTCACAAACTACACAGGAGGCGACAGCCGGTTGGCGCTGGAAGTCCTGCGGCTGCTCCATGAAAAACAGCTCGTCGAGATGGCCGTAGAGAAATGCTGTCTTGACATCGTACTGAAGAATGATCCATCCTCGTTGAAGGTGCCGATCGAATGATCTCAAAGCGAATGGCCGGCGCGTACGTCTCCGTGTGCTCTAGCCCAGCGCGTTGCTTATTACCATAAATGACAAGCCGTGCCTATAAGCGTTTGATCTCTCCACGTTCATTCCGACAGGTAATAGCTTTGCGGTCCTTCAGGTCTGCCCGAGGCACATGCCATAAGGAAGCAAGCTCTCCATGACTTTCAGTCACTGTGGCTACTGAGGGGACGCTTGCACTTGCTTGTATGTTGTGGGCACAACAACATCTTTGTCGACTCGACCATAATTGGCCACATAGTTCCGCAGTCGCACCGACAGCTTACGCTGGCGCTTTACCAAAGCGCGCGGATTCACAAGTGCACCTCGGCTGGATGGAAGTGGCGTCTAATCCAGCTCTTGGAATGCTTTGCGAATTTGCGATATGTCATCACGTGCGGAGCGCTTCCGCTTGGGCTGATCAGAAGATGTCGATTCAGGCGGCATCCCCGCAACATCACTGTGCGCGCGAGCATCGGACCCGTCCTCCGCAATTGCGAAAGGTGGTCGTCTTTTGTCCGCTTCGGGCATGTACGGGTGCATTCCAGCCTGCATACGCACCACAGGGACATGCGACGTCACCTCGTGATCAGCTCGGAAGAATGTGTTCTGCAGCATATTGTCAATACATCCACTCTCGACTGTGAACTCTTCATGAAATCTGATATTCCCCGCACGAGCGGTAACCACAGCTCCCGTCTTCACGCCAAGCAGCTTGTAGCCCTTCTTGTCAGTAGCGTAACCCAGGAGACTACACATTCGCACACGAGTCTGAAGTTTCTCTTTGTGTTGGCGTGATGCATCGGAAATGTGCACATGCGCGCCATGCACCCCCACATTCGCAACACACGCAGATCAGGCTTGGTGCCATGGAGTCGTTCATGGGAGCTGCACCCGTTCAATGCGTTCGACGGACACACATTCAGCGTGTCCACAGCATGTAAGAGTGCCTCACCCCACAGCAAGATCGGTAACCGCGTCTTATCCACACGCGAGCCACAATGACGTCATTGGCACGCTCACAATAGCATTCTCCTCGGGGCTATCATCATGTGTGTACTGCATCATCACGCCTTCGCTGGCACAGAAGTCCTTGATGTGATGTCGCGTTTTGGACTTGACTGACAGCTTCGCGTCGAGGCCTAACGACCTTGAACCCGGCGGAGAAAGATGACCTAGGCCTCTGATTGGCTACACACATTTCCCGCACCGTAGTGCCGACATACTAGCTAGTGACTATGGGCCACGGCGGGTACTAATACAAACCCCGTCGTAACCTCCGGTCAGTGATATTTGTACCCACTCTTTGCCTTTTAGTATGAATCCGGAATTCGGATGAATCCTCGTGCAGTTGTAGGATTGGACCGAAGGCTCGGTTTAGACTTGGTCTTTGTATAGACATTAGGGATTAGTTATAGTCGAGGCATCACAGCCTCTAATCACTAAATCAGAGTAGAATTCCCCCCTCAAGCCACAAGAGTCAGGTCCGTCTCCGGTAAGTCTAGCTAGCTTAGCGGTAGCCTCAGGATACACTCGGTCGACGTGGGTTATGTCTACCGGTGAACTTAAGGTACATTGACTGAGAGTTCATCCTGGTAAGGCCAAGACTAGAGAAGTGGCCGAGTGTTTAGAGATATTAGAGACCTCGTTGTACGTTTCTGGGAGTGTGGCACAGTCCCCCCAGTATATTTGGCTCCTGGCCGAGGTTTTACTTCGCCCCCCCCCGTAAGCCCCGGCTGGCCCGGTACACTTCCTTTCTGAGGGACGACAGGGCGTAAGCGCTAAGCGCAATTTCTGTAAGCACCCTAGCCTTTGCTCGCGGCTAAGGGTGTATTTATTTCTGTGGGAATACCTGCCTGACCCAGTGACGCACTCAGGCACATCCCAGCCCGGTGTACAGGGATCGGATATGGTCTTCAGATTTTATCCCAACGATATATCGCCGACCTTAATAGGAAAGCGTGTGCTGTTGGTAGGACTCGTTCTCCATACTTTGTAGGAGGGGCGAGGACTCGTAAATTCGTGTTTCCCTACACTACATTGAGCTCGTTGCTAACGAACTCTCCACCGCCATCGGCATGAAAAATCAGAACGTTGTACTTCTTGACCTGTTTGCCAAGCTTGAGCTTCAATTGACGAATGTGCTGGCACGCGCCACCCTCGTGCTGCAACGGGTACACCCACGTGCACCTTGAGTACTCGTCCATCACTAGCATAAACATTGTAGACTTGTCAGCAGCGACTTCGTTGATGGTGCAGATGTCCGCCGATATTTTCTGCAATAGCTGGGTCGCACGAAGTGGATTCCTGCGATGTGTCATCGTTTTCATCTTCGATTCAATCACGGTACACATTCATAAAGCCTCAGTTTGTTCATGTTCACCTTAACTCCAAAGCCACCCACCATCTGCTTAATGGTGTCCATACTGGCGTGGTTCAAGTGGTTGTGAAGCAGCCCCATGGCGCTCGAGGTCGTGGTAGGCTTCTGCACACTGAAAACAAGCTTGTTTGGGTGCTTCACCCTCATGCGATACAGTACATTGCGCAGCACGATTCAGGTTGTTTTGAGCGGGCAAGCTGTTTTTGACCTGAAGTTTTTTTGTAAGTCACAATCTCGTGGCTGTGAACACTTCAAAAACTGAAAAGGGGTGTCTACTCTAGGATGAAATGGACTAGCGACGAGGACGCGTAATGCGCATAAGAAGATGCCAAAGCGAGTGGCTTGGAAGGCGATTGTTGCTAACGTAGCTCATGAGGAAGCAGGCCTATTACAAATCATAGGGGAACGTGTCATAGAACTTTCAAATGTGAAGATTTGGCTTGGATCACAGGTACAGTTCACGGGTTCGTTTTAGGCATTCATCTGGTCTCACATCTACCATTCAATTGCCACTTCTCGTTTTGAAGAATCCAACCGACGAGATGCCTGACCGCCAACGCCCTGCTTGGAGCACGCTGCGTAACCAACGCGCCAAGAGACCCAATCGAGCTGCTGCGCGTGGGCGCAACTGTCGTCACGACGAGGAAGACTTGCCTCTTGAAGGGATACGCGCGCGCACCAAGCACTGTGACGACAACTACGACGCTGCTGTTGTCGGGGGGGGGGGGGGGGGGGGGGGGGGGGGGGCTGCCATGATGCCGTTGACGCATCTGCTGCTGAGAAGATACTCACACCCCTCTCTCATCCATGTCGAAGTCGGTGTGCCTGAAGATGGAGAAGATGCTGGAGAAAGAGCTCGTGTGCACCATCAACTGGACCACAGCGCCGCTGCCCCCGGAGCCGGAGGAGGCATCTGCACGACGAGAGGAGGCGGAGGTCGTGCACGGACTCAACTTCGCGGCGACGCCGCCGTAGCTGGATGTGGAGAAGGCGCTCGTATGCACAAAAGGGATTGGTGGTAGTGATCACGCTCGCTGGCTCCGCGATGTCGGCGTACCAGGAGCGGTGGAAGCGCTCACCCCCCCCGTCCAACAGCTTACGGTAGCTAATGTTGTCGGAGCCCGTGAGGGAGCCCGGCACCGCACCCCTGTCCTCGAGCTACTCCGCGCGGGTAGGCCTGACCCCCGTTATACTGCCCCCGTCATACTGCTGTTCGCCGTGATGCCTACGAAGCTGGAGGTCGGGGAGACGTAATGTACTCTGGCGACGAAGGTATTGGAATTAATGTTGCTCCTAATGAGGTCGCTGCCATGCCCACCCCGATGTTACCGCAGCACATGCTGACGAACCTGTTGAGGTGGAGGCTGATTCTTGCTTCGAGATAAATGCATTTCTACAATGAAGAGTGAAGTGGACAAGTTGGCGACTGCTACGGTGGCAACGCCGCTCCAGATCTGGGATGAGGTGCGCGCAAAGTACTACGCGCCGAGTTGAAGCCTCTCAATTGGTGAATGTTAAGAGCACTGACATGTTGTTCCTCCAGTTTAATCACGTCTGGGGCAACGCAAATCACGAGTTGAATAGGAGGATTGGCTGGGCGAACCCCTCTCTACTGAATTTGCTTCAACATTACGCTTTTTTAGATTGTACATTTCACTGTGTGCCCGATACGTTTGGGCACCAAGCTCTACATCACAGTTTTCTTTGTGCTTTGCTCGTCCACGAGCTATGATACGTACTGGAATTTGCTCCAGTGTGTCTCCAACGCGTCTGGGGACCCATCTGAAAAAAGGTCGTATGCGACTTTGAAGCCGTCGAAATTACCGCTGCGAGCGATTGATTTCCATAATAAGGGGTTAATTTAACGGGTTAACCCCTTAAACGCGAAGGGGGCGACAAGGACGTCATAAGCAAATGCCTTATAAGCAACCACCATCGACAGCACGTTCCACTTTAACCCTTGTAGCCCGAAAATTTATTCTGTATCCTACAGAATAAGGATTAATATTGATTAACCCTTTCGCGGTAAAAGGCTACATTTTTCGCCTTTTTAGACGTTGTTCAAAACACGGTGTGAGAACACCTTGTAAAAGGGGGCCATAAGCGCCCTTTTAGCTTTGGGGGCTGTCTCCCCTACCGTACTTTGTTACTGCCAATCATATTAGTGAGGGTAGGTTTAGCGTCGAGGTGCCACCAGGTAAATAACGGCGCTATCGTAAGATATAATGTCATATGGCCTTCATCATACACTCTCGAGGGCATAGTAGGGGTGTCCCATCGCAAATGTGATCTTCCGCCTCGCCGGTGATCGCTGGTCGCCACACATTTAACCCATACAAACTTTAAGACACATGCACATGTATTTGCTCCTCAATACTTAGAACAAGTCAGATGAACATTATCCAGCATGCGCACCAGTTTCCAGGACTGGGAAGACAAGCAACTCGTGCAAATTGCGCTACAATTCGAGATCGAGGGCATGAGAATAACATGGGCCTACGTCGCGCGCCGCATGCACACACACAGAGAACGACACTCTAAGTGCCACTCTAGCCTCTCGGCCACGCCTACTCTTGGCTTGGCCTCGGTGGACTATTAATTAATAAATCTCTAGTCCGCCAACAGTCATACCACTAAGCCAGGCGTATCCAGGCACTACAATAAGCTAGCTAACACTTACCGGAGTCGGACTTAACCTCTGAAGACTTGGGGGGAAGACTGCTGATTTATTACTGAATATTCAGAGGCTCTGAGAGCCTCTGCAGATCATCCTATAGCTAATCCTAATCCTACATACAAATATCTAGTATAAAACGAATCTCGATGTGGCGACTTCTGTACACTCATCAATAATGACGGTGATTACGCCAGAGGTACCTCGAGGTGCGACCGAGGCTTCGGTCGTCCGACCGAGACTTCGGTCATCTGACCGAGGCTTCCACTTAAGTACGACGGAGGTTTTGGTCGTAAATATCACTGAGCCTGACGTATTTAGCCTCGGTTGGGTATTTATTAGGTCCCACCGAGGCCAAAGTTACTACCTGTCACTCTACCGAGTTAAATGAGAGTGAAAGCTTGTCACAACGGCAACTTCCTTTCTGTCAGCGAATCCTACAGAGTGCGCCTGCAGCGCGGCCCGGCCGAGGTCACTTTTCGGCCGGATCTCCACGCCTCACTGCAACCAAAACACCGAAATAAGTCATGCAAGGAAACTTCAACCACATCAAGTCCCTAATTAGTCACGCTGCCTGCAGTGACCTGCGCTTTGGAGTCAATTTTCGGTGATATTAGCGCCAAGGACGTGCGTCAACATGCTGGTCGAATGTACAATAACGCGGGGGAACTATTGCCGTCCGGAATAGCAGTCATGATGGATGCGTTGGAACCGCTGACCGAGCGTGACATTTTTCTTGACGTGGGTGCTGGAATCGGCAACGTACTGGCACAAGTCGCGCTAGCTACCAAGGTTAGCAAATGCATTGGTGTTGAAGTTCGAGGTGAGTTGTGTTCCCTTGGTACCGAGCGCATGCTACGGAACGTCGATATGTATCCATTACTTCGGAAGGTGTTCCTCAAGTCTGCAGATGTCCGAAATCTTCTGCTGTCCGCACAACCCCCAACGTGTGACGCCACCATCATTTTTGTTAACAACTTCCTGTTTGAAGAGACGGCGAAGATTTTTGTCGCCAGAGAGCTAAGTGATATGACCAACGTGCGAATCATTGCGGCAACATCGCTTTTTCTGTCCTAGGCACAGCGCGAGGTGTTCACATCCATTCTGTGACCGTTGGAAGCTATCTCAGACAGTAATGGTAGCCTGTAGCTGGAAGTCAGAGTTGACTCCTGTTTACATTTACAAAGACTGATAACACAAGAATGCAATATCATTACCAAGTCACACTCTCTTCAATTCGCCTACGTAACTCCTTGTTAGGCTCAGTATGCTCGCAATGTCGTCTTTCACGTCGCAGTACACGCCATCACCCACTCAGTCCCCCACAAGCCCCCGCCCGAGCTACTTAGATGACCACGCAGGATCTCAAACCAATACGTCACCTCAAACCAATACTTACTCCACATCTGTGCCAATACCATAATGAACACACACGTTCACCTCAAAGTCCACATACTCGTAGTTCTAGATCGCCAACGTTGCATCCCACAATTAGGACCATGCTGGAGCTCATAGCACGCGAGGCGTTTCCAAGTTCACGCCGGGGCGCACCATCAACTCCCCGTCGGGGCACATGAATGAGCTCACGACTAAGACGGAGACCGTGCCCGAGTTCCCGACACCGGAGACCATGTCGGTTCGAACCCACACCCCATGCGCCATCATGCCGTAGTCCACACATGGGGCACGAAGACGCCCAGCCCCAGTGATGACAAGTCCAGCGGCAAGGGCCACGACAAGGGACGCGACAAGAATCCTCGCAAGACTCCGTGAATGGTCGTCAGTCAACCTCCGGAACGCATTATCTTCTTCTTGGCATTTCTAGTATCTTCTAGCGTTCCGTTCCAAAGTAGCCGTTAACAAAACAAAATAATTCAAATTCAACACGCACACTTGCTGCATTCACCAAACCGTTCCTGAGATCTCCATCTTGACTGTTTTCCATCTTTTCTTATTCGTTTCAATCTTTTCAGGAAGCACTTCAGTGAATATTACACCAGCAGCAAGTCGTCATCTTCCACGCCTTCATTGGCGTCAGCCAACCGGGAACTCCTTCTCAATACAGGAAGTCCTCTCTTCATCCGTTCCGATCGTTCGAAAGCGTTCACCAATTCAGAGTAAGCAGGCATCAGAGCCGGTCTCGGCAACCAGAAAGTCTTATAGTTCGCCGCCAACGCCAAATATTCCGCCGCACGGTTCACTACTCGCTTGGCGACCACATCTAGCAGGGGAGCGTCCGTTCCAGAGATGGCCACGTCGTCTCTCCCTACAGTTAACCGTTCCGTGAAGCTCGAAGCGGGCAGGTCCGTTTCATCCTGGGGACCGTCTTCGACTTCGTCTCCGTTCTCAGTTATTCCATCAGGTATCTCACCCATGTAGGGCCGGGTCCACCGCCCGCGAAACTTCTTCAACCGGTTGACGTTGATCGTCACTACTTTGTTCGGATGCGACGGGATCTCAATGCGATAGGCGTTCTCCCCGACTTTGCTTACGACACGGTACGGACCGTTCCAGGAGAACGCCAGCTTCTTCGTCCGTTTCTCGCCGCGCTTGGCTCTGAAGAACTGATAAACCCAGACCGGGTCGCCCACTTCGAACTGCACTTCTACTTGGTTTCTTAGCCTCTGTTCATGTCGATCTTGTGCTTTCACTAGCTGTCGCTCTACGAGATGTCGCGAGTCTTTCAAAGAACGGTACTGTTCTCTTCGTTACTGAGCTACTTCATTGCTCTTCCACTTCTTGCCTAGGTTCAGGAACCCCACGTCCAGGGGAAGTACCGGATCACGTCCGTACAGAGTTAAGAATGGAGTGTCTCCTAGCGCTTCATGGTAGGCCGTCCGATAAGCGAACAGAACGCGCGGTAAATACACGTCCCAGTCCGTCTGTGCTTCGTCCACATGCATCCTTACTCTACTCAAGAATTTAAAGCAACCCTAATGGGGTTTCCGGAACTACTACCGGTATTGCAACCAAAACACCAAAATAAGTCGTGCAAGAAAACTTCAACCACGTCAAGTCCCAAATTACTCACGCTGCCTGCAGTGACCTGCGCTATGGAGTCAATTTTCGGTGATATTAGCGCCAAGGACGTGCGTCAACATGCTGATCGAATGCACAATAACGCGGGGGAACTATTGCCGTCCGGAATAGCAGTCATGATGGATGCGTTGGAACCGCTGACCGAGCGTGACATTTTTCTTGACATGGGTGCTGGAATCGGCAACGTACTGGCACAAGTCGCGCTAGCTACCAAGGTTAGCAAATGCATTGGTGTTGAAGTTCGAGGTGAGTTGTTTTCCCTTGGTACCGAGCGCATGCTACGGAACGTCGATATGTATCCATTACTTCGGAAGGTGTTCCTCAAGTCTGCAGATGTCCGAGATCTTCTGCTGTCCGCACAACCCCCAACGTGTGACGCCACCATCATTTTTGCTAACAACTTCCTGTTTGAAGAGACGGCGAAGATTTTTGTCGCCAGAGAGCTAAGTGATATGCCCAACGCGCGAATCATTGCGGCAACATCGCTTTTCTGTCCAAGGCACAGCGCGAGGTGTTCACATCCATTCTGTGACTGTTGGAAGCTATCTCAGACAGTAATGATAACCTGTAGCTGGAAGTCAGAGTTGACTCCTGTTTACATTTACAAAGACTGATAACACAAGAATTCAATATCATTACCAAGTCACACTCTCTTCAATTCGCCTACGTAACTCCTTGTTAGGCTCAGTATGCTCGCAATGTCGTCTTTCACGTCGCAGTACACGCCATCACCCACTCAGTCCTCTACAAGCCCTCGCCCGATCTACTTAGATGACCACGCAGGATCTCAAACCAATACGTCACCTCAAACCAATACTTACTTCACATATGTGCCAATACCATAATGAACACACACGTTCACCTCAAAGTCCACATACTCGTAGTTCTAGATCGCCAACGTTGCATCCCACAATCAGGACCATGCTGGAGCTCATAACACGCGAGGCGTTTCCAAGTTCACGCGGGGCCCACCCTCAACTCCCCGTCCGGGCACATGAATGAGCTCACGACTAAGACGGAGACCGTGCCCGAGTTCCCGACACCGGAGACCATGTCGGTTCGAACCCACACTCCATGCGCCACCATGCCGTAGCCCACACATGCAGCGGCCACTGTTTGTGCCCACGACCCAGACCGGGTGCAATCCCACGCCAAAGTCCGCATCGATTGCCCCACCATCATAGCTAAATCAATATTTGCCGCACAACATCCGGCTTCGAAGCAGGATCGGCGCCTAAACCCGTAGCAGGAGTGGACGGTACCTGTTCGACACCCGCCGCATCGATCTCAGTCTCGGCTCTTTTCATTTGAGCAAGCGCAGACCCCCGACTGATAACCCCCTTGACGGTAAAAAGTTTGTTTGGAAGGTAGAACTTATGAAATTTGTCACAACATGTCCACGAAATTCGTGGACACATCCATGGTTTTGGTGGCTGGTCGTGTAATTCTCGGCAGAGGCAGACTTCATGGGTGAGGGAGTAGGTTGTGACTTCAGTGGGGTAGCGCTCTTCCTAGCGGCAAATAATGCAACGCTGACGCTTTCTACTCTTTTTGTCGTGAATCTGCTTCGATGCTACAGCACCACATGATCTGATGGGGCTGCTGTCTGTAGGAGTCGACCGCGCTACAGAAGGAAGGAAGTCTCGCTCAACTACCTCCACGCTGTCAATGCCAGCCAGTCGAGCGCCGTACATCATTCGCCCTTCGCTTGGCGCATCGGTCCACTTGCCGTTCATGAGCTCGGCAGCCAGCTCCATGACAAACTGGCGGTGGGGGTCGCGTGCAGCTGGGTTTGGTTTTGCCAGTCTGTGCGTCAGGTTTGCGCTCGACCGGGCGACGTCTATCAATGCCAACCCCGTTTTTTTGTGCCACCGCTTGTAAGAGTGGCCATCCGCAATAGAAAACCGACCTCGTATTTGATCAAGTCTATCCACTCCTTGCATATTCTTGTTGTACTCCCCTAAACATGTTGGCGCTGGATATGAATTCTTCTCACTAGCAACTGTGCGTGTAACTGGTGTAATCGTCGATGCGTCGGCGTTCAAGATCATGTTGACGACGTCACCATCGCAGCACGAAGCCGCAATCATACTGAAATCACTAGAAATCGGTTGGCGGTGATCATCACGAGTACATTTGGTCTCGTCGAGAATGGTATGCCGCGGAAAATGTTTGCTGTTGGATTTAATTGTCCCTCGTCCGTATAGGCCTTTGGGCTCCATTTCTTGTAGAAGTTGCACTGAGCTGTAGTAGTTATCCATGTTGACGATACGCTTCGTTCCGAAGAAGGGGTTAGTCACTTCTAACACATGCTGCCGAATTTTTGACACTTTGTCGAATTCAGTGCGCAAGCTCCTGAGCCTCAACCTCGTCCACTACCCCTCAAGACGATGGGCAACATCACAACGATTGCAGTGCAACTTGTAGTTCAACGCGATCCAAGTAGACGAGCAGCAGAACACATAAAGTCGGAAATGGTACTTGTCAGTCGGCTTCATCGGGTTAAAAACAATCATATGGCGTCCTTGTCGTGACCTACACGCTACACTGGTCTCATCCAGAGCAACGTTCCTTCCAACATCAATATACAGGCCACCGGTCACCTTCAGCAAATTCAAAATGGGTCTGATCCGAGCAGCTGCATCTTGGTCTAGTGTCGTAGGAACCGCATTGAAGCTGAAGCAGCGTTGAAGCAGCTTGTAGCGATTGAGCGACATGACGCTATCCAAAGATGTAGAGCTGCCACCAAATACCATGTCTTCCTGTTGTGCTCCCCAGTAATTGGCGTATTCGCCCTTGTCGTTCAACGCCATGTAGAACATAATACCTAAGAAGGTCATTAGCTCAAGTGTAAACGGCGTCGTAATCCTGATGTCGTAGGTAGTCGCGTACTTGTTCGTCTCGAAGAGAACTTGACGCCAAAAGTATAACGGCAAAGAGGCGAAGAAACTTGATGTTGAAGAGTGAAGGAATAGGTGCTTGTATTCAGGCCGAAGTCGCGTCATAGTCGAACCATCACTACGCTCATACAAATCTCCAGGCGCATCAACGCTCCCCGTAGGTTCAAAGCGCATGCTCTCAATCGCCTCTACTTCCTCCACGCTTGTCGTAAGCAGCACGCCTGGATCATACTCCTCGTAATCATCGGCCACACGAAGATCAGCCGATTCATCAATGTCAATGTCGTCGTCTGCATCTCCACTATCAAGCTCCTGCCAATCTGGGCTGTCCTTCAATCTGGTAAGCGCCGCATAATTCTCGACACCGCGTCGAATTATGCCAACGCTAACGCGTTCAACCGCATTTTGAAATCGGCTATAAAGCCAACGAACTTCGAAAAGAGAGGCAAACATGCATCGCATCGGACGACGGCATACCCGCCCAACAATATAGGCAGTGCCTACTTGGCGATAGTGTTTGGATTTCATCCAGGGTTCCTTTTCGGGAGCGAAAGCCACCAGCTTATCGAGATACACGTCTTGCAGCAGCGCCGGCGGCGTTCGTGTGGATGGTGTCCGCGCCGCCTTTGCAGACAAAGGCTGTGCTGTACCTGCATGTACCGGTGTGAGCGGCACATCTACACGGAAAACCCGCGAAACTTCTTCAACCGGTTGACGTTGATCGTCACTACTTTGTTCGGATGCGACGGGATCTCAATGCGATAGGCGTTCTCCCCGACTTTGCTCACGACACGGTACGGACCGTACCAGGAGAACGCCAGCTTCTTCGTCCGTTTCTCGCCGCGCTTGGCTCTGAAGAACTGATAAACCCAGACCGGGTCGCCCACTTCGAACTGCACTTCTACTTGGTTTCTTAGCCTCTGTTCATGTCGATCTTGTGCTTTCACTAGCTGTCGCTCTACGAGATGTCGCGAGTCTTTCAAAGAACGGTACCGTTCTCATCGATACTGAGCCACTTCATTGCTCTTCCACTTCTTGCCTAGGTTCAGGAACGCCACGTCCAGGGGAAGTACCGGATCACGACCGTACAGAGTGAAGAATGGAGTGTCTCCTAGCGCTTCATGGTAGGCCGTCCGATAAGCGAACAGAACGCGCGGTAAATACACGTCCCAGTCCGTCTGTGCTTCGTCCACATGCATCCTTAGCATCCCGATGAGCGTTCCGTTGAAGCGTTCTACCAACCCCTGTGTCTGGGGGTGGTAGGCGGCTCCGAACAACTTCTTAATTCCAAGAGTCTGATAGAAAGACTTAGCCACGTCCGACGTGAAATTGCGACCGTTGTCACTGAGTAACCGTGACGGCACTCCGTGGCGAGACACCATACCGTTCACCATGGCGTCCACGAAGCAGATCGAGTCCAAGGCCCCGACAGCAAACGCCTCCGCCCACCTCGAGAAGTAGTCTACAAAGACAAGGATATACTTGTTTCCCCACTCGGTTTCAGGTAACGGTCCCACGGCGTCCACCACCAAAAGCGAGAACGGTCCCGTCAGATCGGCGACCGGCATTCTCTGCATTCGGCCCGACGTCCACAGTCTAGGTCCTTTCCCTCCGCCACATTTCATGCAGTCACGTAGGTATTCAGCAACGTCCTTTCGCCATCCCGGCCAGTAAGCGTGACGCCTAACTTTCTCGAGCGTCTTCGTCAGCCCCAGGTGCGAAGAAAGCAAGTCACGGTGACAGAAATGCAAAACCGTGTTCACGAACGGAAGCGGAACCACCGGAACGGTCACCGTGCGGGCAGGTCCAGCATTTGCCGGCAAGTGGACGGTTCGCATCAGCAGGCCGTTCACGACACAATGTTTAGGCGCCATCTGCACAAGACGCCTCCGTAGGAACGGATCCAGGGGTACGGCCCCGTCCTGCAGCAGCGCCACGAGCGCCCTGATCCACGTCACCTCCTGCTTCTCGGCCAGGAATAGTTCCGAGTCCAGCCCAAACACGTCAACCGACGACGGCGTCACGGGCGTAGCCGAAGCCTCGCCAGCTTCCACCTCCGTAGGCTCAGTGGCATATTCCAACTCCAGTTCGTCGTCATCCTCGAGTTCAGGCTCGCTATCACTGTCACTTCCTCCTCCGGGATCCGGTCCTACAATCTCGGGCTCAGGCACGGTCTCCGACGGCTCCCCGACTGAAGACGGAACTCCGTTCTCTGCGGAGTGTTCCGGATTCAGGAGATCAGCCATCGTCAAAGCGTTCACACTCTCCATCGGTAACCGTGACAATCCATCAACATGCCCCATAATAGTGCCTGGCTTATGATGAACCTTGAACTGTAGGTTAGACAACTCCATAGCCCACCGTGCCATCTTGGCGTTCCCGGTACGGTTACCCGCGCTAAAGACCCACGTCAACGCCTGGTGGTCCGTGAACACATCGAACTCGCGCTTGTCGAGGTAACAGCGGAACTTGCGCGTCGCCCAGACCACGCCCCAGCATTCTATCTCGGAGATGTCGTCCTGCTTCGTGATCCAGTTCTTCTGCGACCCGGTCAACAACTTGCTCGCGTAGGCAACGACACGGTCGCGGCCCTCGGATTCCTGCATGAGGCACGCTCCCACGGCGTAGCGTGACGAGTCCACGTAGAGTTTGAACCGTTTCTTCATATCAGGGTAGACTAGGATGGGAGGTTTCATCAGAGCACGCTTCAGCTGCTGAAAAGCGCTCTCACAGTCCTCGTTCCAAAAGAATGGAGCCTCCTTTGCCTTCAACTGTTCTAGCGGGGCTGAAATCAACGCATACTCCGGTATATAACGGCGGAAGTAGCTGGTTAGGCCGAGGAACGACCGTATCCCATGCACATCACCCGGCCTCTGCACGTTCATCACCACCTTGACCTTCTCTGGGTTTGGCAAGATGCCCGTGGGCGTCACAATGTGGCCGAGGAACGCTACTTGGCTGCGCCCCCAATGACACTTCTTCGCTTAAATCTCGCTTGCCGGAAACGCGTCAAAACTTGCCGAACGCGGATCAGGTGCGAGGGGAAGTCCTTACTGAAAATAACACAGTCGTCCAGGTACACAAGACACACGCGCCACTTTAAATCCACAAGGACGGTCTCCATCAACCGCTCAAAAGCCGGCACAGCGTTGCAAAGGCCAAACGGCATCACCAACCACTCGTATAGGCCGTACTTGCACGTGAACGCCGTCTTAGCCACGCTATTTTCGTGCATCGGCACGTTCCAGTAACCGGACGCGATGTCCATAGTAGAGAACAGTCGGGCGTCTCCCAAGACGTCGATAATGTCGTCTATCAAGGGCATCGGATAGCAATCTTTCACGGTTACAGCGTTCAGGCGACGGTAGTCGATGCAGAGCCGAATTTCGCCGTCAGGCTTCCTGATCATGAGGACCGGACTCGCCCTTGGGCTATTCGAAGGACGGATCAACCCCAAATCAAGGTACTCCTCCACTTCGGCCTCCATGACTTCACCCTCGGCGCCGGAGACACGGTACGGTTGCTGTTTGATCGGACGGTTATCTCCCGTGTCGATCTCAAACTTCAGCAAATCCGTTCACCCTGGCCTCTTCGACGACTACACGAAAATGTCACTAAAATCGTTCAGTTCATCCTGGAACAAAGCCTTCTGTTCTCCCGACAACTTAGAGTCCGAAAAGTCAGCTTCAGCGCCCTTGTCCGGCGGAATGTCGGGCTTCGAGGCCTTCACCTTCTCTTCAGTACGCTCTGGCCGTTCTTCAGCAACTGACCGGACGGCTTCCGGCTCGCCCTCAGCGTTCCCAGCCGCCTGTTTCCCGTTCCCAGAGCTAGTTTCCTCAGGTTGAGGGGAAGACGCGAACGCCGACTCCGGAATCACGGCAGTAGATGCCACTACAGTCCCTTTCTTGATCCAGTACTCGTCTGTTGAAGCGTTACAGACTTCGACGATCACTTGGCCCTTCTGAACTGTGCACAGCGTACGTGCCACGCAAAGCGTAGGAGGCAGGCCTAGCGAGCCTTCCACCAGTACGGTAGCGTCTTCAGCCGCCTCGCCCATCACGTTCGTCATCACCAGGGCTTGCCCTCGCGGTGGAAGCCGTACCAATACAGCCATAGCGGTCATGTAAGTCTCTTGTACCACGGTTACTCCTAGCGCCAATACTTCCTGAGTGCTCTTCAAATTCATCGTCCGTTCCGCTACATCAATCACCGCTCCGAAAGCTCCCAGAGCGTCCACACCCAGGATAGCGTCGCAGTGTAACTGGTCTGCCACCAACAAACTCATCGTGATCTCCAACGAGCCCAGGCGGATCGGCAAGATCATCCAGCCACGGATGCGCAGACGGTGTCCAGAAGAACTCCGTACCAGACCATCGTAGGGCTTCAGAGGTTCACTAGCCCGACCCAGCCATTTCAGCACCTTGGTATCAACCAGACTCAAAGTAGCGCCGGTGTCGGCTAGCATTCTCGGAGGTAGGCAGTCGATCATCCCTCCCGAAAGAGCTTCGAAGCTCCCTACGGCACAGACAACTCGTCGCCCACCTTTTACGACCTCAGGAAAGTCGCACTCGTCATCTTCGTCTGTCCTCGTACCAAAACCATTCGGTAGGTTAACCGTAACCACTTTGACTAGACCGTGTTTCTCTTTCCGTTCTGGTCGGTGACGTAGCGGACCCACAACACTCACGTAGTGCGAGACGTCCTCGTCGTCCTCCGGGTTCATCTCCAAGCCTCCCACCGCTTCGGCGCGATCGACGTACAAGGCAGAACAGTCGAAGCGCACTCTCTTCTTGTCTCGGCGTTTTCGCCGGCGAGAGTGAGACGCCCGAGCTCGGCTCGCTCGATCCCACAGCTTGTCCCAGATGCTAGGAGCATTCTCAGCGTGGTATTGTTCAGTCCACTTCGAGAGACGGTCCCAGTAGCGGCTCGGGAGCTCCAACTTCCCCGCAAGACAGCTCGCTCGCCGACGGAATTGCTCCCAGTCCACTAACGGCATCTTATCACGCATCGGCGGCTTCTTAATCGCTTCTTCACGGTCCGGCGTCCGTTCCTCCTGACCGTCCGTCCCCAATCCACCGTTCTTGTAGTCTTTCAGCATCTCGTACACAGTCAATCGGGCAATAGACCTCACCACGGACGGATCGATCTCTTCATTAGTCGTTTCCGGGGAGCCCAACAGCGCGGCGTCGCTCCCACTATCCAGCGGAACGCTTATACTCGCTACCGCCTCAGCCTCCGTTATCAACGCGGCCGCTTTATTCTCCCGTTCTAGCCCGTCTTCTTCGTCTTTGATTCTTTTCTTCGACATTCCAAAATCTTCGTACACGACTTCCGCAGCTCCAGGTACGCCTTGCATGGCCCTCGGTCCGATGGCTTTGAAGTCCCGGTTAGCCCTCTTCGCCTCCTCGGAACTCTCTAGCGTGCTCTGAAAGCCAATATTCCGGAGACGACATCTCATCCGGAGACGCTTCCTTCGTCCGTTCTAATACTTCCATGGGCAGGTTCAAATGCTTCGCCATGTCTTCGAGGGACGGTTCCTTCTGCGCTTCAGCGTTCTTCTTTACTCGCTTCAGGAGCTCCACTTCTTCTAGCGGGAACAGACGGTCTTCCAATTCCTTGTCGTATTCTTCTTTCTCAACCGCTATTTCTTGACCCGCTAAAACCGTTCCTTCCTGTCTCGGAGAGCTCGCTTCCATCGCGTCAAGCTCTTCGTCCGTGAACAAGCGTTGATACTCCTTCGGCTTCTCTTCTTCCGTCGAAACTCCCATACTCTCAACGCCACTCGGCTCGTCCGTTCCGTTCTGGGCCGGCGTCTCGCACACGGGTTCCTCTGCTTTCTCTTCTTGGGCAGCATCATTCTCTACGACGGCCGATTCGACCCCAACGATCATCTTGTTTACGGCTTCCTCAGGGACGACCGTTTCCGCCACCGGCCCGACCGACTCCTTCGTTCTTGTTAAGCCACTTATTTCATTCTCGGCCACTTCTTCTTGGACAGCGACGCGCTTGACCGTTCTCTTGGTCTCCACGCCAGCTCCAACCGTCTTACCCACTTCAAATGTTCTTGTTTCCTTCTTACTCTTTGTCTCCCTCGGCGGCAGCACCGTTCCCTTGACTGCTTTCACCGACTTTGACTCCGTTTTGCATTCACTCTCTCTTCACCACCTCGCGAGGGACGGTAACCTCGGCACGCTTCTCAATAGCTAAGCGCCCGCGATCACCCTCCGAGCCGTTCTTCGGGCCAGAGGAAGGAGCGGCTCTCCCTTCCCCTTCCTCTTGCCGTCTTCAGAGACGAGGTTCGGCTTGGCTCGCTGCAGCGTTCTGCTGAGCGTCCAAAGCACGCAGCCTCGCGATGGCAGGACACTGGTTCGTCGAGTGGCTGTTGTCGTCACAGAAAGCACAGTGACGCCTCTCGCTCGAGTAGTAGCCAGAGTTGGACGGTTGCTCACACTCAGCCATGACGTGGCCGAATTGGTTGCACCGGCGGCACGTCATGGACCGCCGCCGACAAGTCTCACGACCGTGCCCCAGAAAGTGACAACGCCCACAGATCGGAGCTCCGTCCTGAGCACGACTGTCCTCCTCCATCCGTATTCCACGGAACTGTCGACCGTTCCCTTGCTGCTGCGGCGGGCTCGGACGCACGGGCGGAGCCGGCGGCGGGATCGCGGCAACAGTAGACGGTGCCTGGTAGGAGTTCTGGCGAGGAGCTTGTAACTGGTTATTCACCTTGTTCCTCCACTCCTTCTCACCTTTTACGAAGGTCCTCACCTCTTGCGCCAGCGCGTTAACTTGATCCAGCACAGGCAGGAGCAGACTAGACTTTTCAGACTGGGAACCGTTCTTCGCAGGTGTTCCATCGTCGAAATCCTCGTCTTCTTCAGCCGAACGGTACATGTCCTTGGCCATAAGCCATGCACACGCCTCAGGGATAGCACAAGCGGGGCTTGAGTCCAAGATGGCCTGCATGCGGCGGTTGTTGAGTCCCCGGCGGAAGAGCTGGTATCTCATTCTCGGGTCAGGGTAATCCAGGGAGTCACAGAGGTCCGACACGCGATCTCCCCACTCCTCAATGGACTCTCCTCGCGCACGCTTGGTCGAGTGCAACCGTTCCCACAACTCGTCAGCCGTTCGGCTTAGGAAGTGGTTATGAAACCGGATCTTAAGTGTCTCGAACGTCTTGATGCTCGAGTTGTTCCACCATCGCTCGGCCTCACTTCCCTTGATCTTCTGGCGGAACACTAGCAGTCGGGAACGGTCAGGAAGACCTCTCGTAGTGTCTTCGAACGCTTCCCAGAAGTCTTTCGCTTTCTCAACCGTAACCCCAGCCGAGTGGAATAGTGGCAACACTTTCACCGCGTTCGACACTGCTTGCGTTAGGGCAATCGAAGTCAGAGGCGCGGCCGACTGGGATCGGACCGTTCGAGGCGCCATCCGAGGCGTTCCCGTAGCTCCAACCGCTCCACTCTTGGGCTTAGCACGCGCCACCGGCTTCGCCGACGTCGGGGCCTTAGCTGGCGTGGACCCTGAGGGTCTAGCAACAGCCGGTGCCTTAAGGTAGGTCGTTCGACCCTCCTCGTCTCAGGACCCGTGTACCTCGTGATGAAGCCGCTTGGCCCCCGACGGTACTGAGGCTCCTCGTAGGCTTCCCCATATCCTTCATACTCCAAGGGCTGACTGTAGTCTCCGTAGTCGCCGTACGGACCGTACCCAGGCCCGGTATAGTACACTCCACCGTACCCCGGATACCGAACTGAGAACGCTCCTCTCTCGACGGCTCAGTCTCGTACACTTCTTCAGTCTCGTAGTAGCCCGACTCCTCATAGGGCTCCGTCTCCTCGCCGTGCTCTGTCTTGACCTCGGTCTCAGGCTCGGTCTTGACGCCGGCGTCCTCTTCGTCTTCTCCCTCATCTTCATTTTCTTTCAACTCATCTGCTTCTTCTTCCCACAATTCTTCAAACACGCCCCTAGACCGAGGCTCCAAGCCGTGTCCGGCAGCCGTTCCGCCACCGACGTCCTCTGACTGCTCTTTCACAGTCTCTTCCTCAACATCACTTCGTTCTTCTTCCGAGTCTTCAATCTTCAATCCTAGTTCACGCTCAATTCTTCAGTCCTTGTACTCTTGTAATCTTCTGACCAACTTGCCCGACGCTTGATCGTCGTTCTTCTCTTCAGCTCACTGGAGAATGGTCTGCTTCAACACCGTTCTTTCAGTCAGTCCGTGCCACACGAACGTTCCTCGCCCGGCCCCGACTTGCGCTAGCTCCTGGAGCTGCTGGTCGACGTGTAACTCTTTGACACTCGGTCCTGGACTTGACGCTCGATACTCACGTAACCGACGCTTGACTTGCAACAGACCTCCGACGCTGGCTTCTCCACAGCGAGGAACTGTACCCTGCTTCTCCACCACGTGTCGCGAACCGTTCCCTAGGGGGGACCGTTCCTGCGCTGTATGGGAGTAAAGGCAGGCAAACCAAGATGCACACTACAACGAGCTACCTAAAATAAAGCAACTTGTTGAGTATAGGGTAAATTCACGACTAACAAACCTTTCTTCCTGTTCTCCTTGCTCCTTGGTCTCTCGCGCCACGCTCCCACGCTCTCTAGCTGGCCCGAGTCGCACGCCACGCTTGCAGACCGCTCCTGCGCATCCGCTCTCACCCCGTCCGGCGCCCTGCTGGCGCCCGCTTGTCCCCCCTTGCTTTCCTATTTTCGGTCATCCGTCCTTGGCCCACGGGCGTCGCCAGATCCGCCTTGCACGCGCAATCGGGAAATGGCAACGCTTCGCCGCCGATTGTAACCCACCGACCACGGCGGTAGCCGTCCCATACTGGGACGAAGTCAAATCAGATGTCCGCTCCCACGTATCGTCGCCCCATACGGGGTTCAGCTTCAAACAGCTGTTCCCCAGGCGATCCCGAGCGAGGACGGATACCACTGGAACGGTACGGACCGTTCTCACTCGGGACAAATGGAAGGATAAAGACACGTTCCAGAACTACCAGAGCCTGTCAGCCCAAGTACATATAGCCATTCAAGCCGACAGTCGGGCAACCGATACCTGTTTTGCCCCCAGCCGAATGTGGCAGTAGTCTATCTAGAAATGCGGTTCGTTCAGGGCCGCTAAAACTCTTGCACCGCCGGCCACAAGCGCGCCCTCCAGCGGCCAAAACCTGAGGCCACGGCCACACGGCTTCACGTCGCGCTAGCGTTTCGACACCCGCCACAACCACTCCCTAAGGGACAGCCCCACCTCGAATCACTCCGTGAACCTCGATGGGGCTCGCCTTCGATAACCTGAACGAACTGCTTTACCCCAACGTACTTTAGTATGCTCAGAGGAAAGGGGGATGGGCAGCACGGATTAATACTGGGAATACCCGAAGAATGAGGGGGTGGGCAGCTGCAACGGATTAATTCCACGGTACTGCATGCGTGAACGTAACTCAGTCACTTTCAATTTAGCGGCGCACCCAGCAAAGCCCGGACCGCCAAGTATCAGCGGCGGGCAAGTAGTGTACAGGAAGCCGGATCTATTGACTTGATCTGAGTATCGACGCCCTAACCCCCAGGGATGCGAGCATCATGAGAGGAGTGGATGACCCTAGCAAGGAAAAGCCTCAGTGAACGGAGGCGAGACCACCAGTTCCCCTCAAGGCAGGAGGTAAGGGAAATGAAGTGGCCGAGAAGAGGACGACGGAGCCCCCACCCAGCCAAGATTCTGTAGTGCCGGAGACTCCGACTTCTCAGGACGAGGAGGACGAGGAGATGAAGGAGCCTCAATCAGAGAAGACAGTGGAACCGGTAGCAGGACCGCAAGGGCCCGCAACAAGATGTTGAGGACGATTGAAGATGCGTGAGGTCCGAGGCCAGCACAGGAGGGGTAAAATCGTCCCTTCACTCGCCAGAGACGCAGGAAGGATCAGGGTCGCATGAATCGGACGAGGCAACGGCAGAGATCTCACCACAGGAGACGTTCAGTGCAGCTGTGGCGGAAATGAAAGCGTCCATGCAGGTAGCCCAAAAGTAGCATGGACCACGACGGTTGCGGAACTTTACGCACGAGTACATGACACCGTCAGGATGGAAGTCGCAGGTGATAAGAACACGAGCCAAGAAGGAAAATCAGAGGAGCGACCTCCGCAGCCTGGAGTGATAGAGATATCCTCGGACGACGAACTTGAAGACAAAGAACCCATGCCGATTACGGCGGCCGAGAAGGCAAAGCTTCACCTGGTGAAGGCGAAGCCGCCTAAGAAAAACCCGACACCCCAGTTGGTGGCGCTTAAGCAACGTGAGCGTCAGGCACTCCAAAGAGCGAACGCCAATGGACCAGCCATCGACGGGGTGCTGACGCCTTTGCCGGAGCTAACCGGAAAGCGGCTAAGTGACTTCTCCAGTATTCAGAAAAGTTTACAACTGCAACCGATGAGCACCCCCCCATCGGGCAACTGTATGGCTATAGCGTTGGTTCAAGCCGTGGCGGACGACAATCTAGATAGACAGGATGCCAGACTTGAAGAGATGACAAAGATCATCAAGCGAGGGATCCGGTGGGCCGGGCAGCTCGGCATGGCTACGCAATTTGACCACTTCGTCCGAACCAGCATCCTCGTGAACGTATGCCGAGGATGGCTCGGAGTGGACGTCCAGGAATCAACCAAACAGTTTATGTGGTACCTAAACGACTATGGCAACTCACCATCGGATCGAGAGACCTTCATTCCGAGATATAACTGGGGCTGCAGTGATCTCCTCGCAATGGCGGCGAACTTTCTACAGGGGAAAATATTTGTCCTAGCATTTGATGCGGACCACCGGGCAGAATGACATTGCTCGATGTATCGGCCGAGTATCGCAACCCGGGGCCGACAGAAATACGACACGGGCCAACAAGTTCCGCTTCAGCTGACCCGGTGCTTAGCGGAGACCCGCCAAGAGAAGCTACACGGTCTCCAGCCACCGTTGGTACTGAGGCACTGGGACGAGCATTATTCAGCGTTTTGTCGTGTAGGAACACGCTGAATTTCTCACTACCGTTCGGTATGAGTCCCACCAACAACACACAACACACGTCTCCCCGCAAGGGCCAACGAATGTTGGATCTAAACCTGAGGTCCAGGAACGATCCCTTACACCGGGTTGGTTGCAAGCCTCTGCGTACCGAGGATGTCTTCGGTCAACCCAAAACCTGCACTGACTAGGGTTAGCCCCAATCAGGTTTTTTAAGGACAAAACTAAGGACCAAATTTGAGGCAGCTCGCTTGACCCCAACCTAGCAGGTATGAAGCTATTGCAAGTATCGGTAGAAAAATCTGTATTTTGTCTACATGATGCAAGCATGAGTATGTGCTCAAGTTGCTTTGCCTTCGTTCTGCAGCTCAAGCGAAATGGTCACTCTTGGCATGCCGTTTTTTCGAGTTTGTCCTTAAGTTAAGGACAAAAATAGCTCGGCCCATAATAGATTCAAGTGAAACGGTCGGCGACCCTTCGAGCACCAAATGCGCCCACTGTGGTCCCTCCAAACTCGTACCTAATCGAGTATTTACAAACGCCAAGATACGTTTTGTCCTTAAACGGCCGTTTAACCCCCCTGCACTCACGGGCTTTTTGTCCCCCTGGCCGTGTTACCACATGTTGTCTATACAACATGTTAAGGAAAGGCTACACTTGAAAATTGTATTGACATTCGTAAGTACGATGCCCTACTTTGCACTGCGGGAAGATCGCATGATCTGTAGCCCTCCTTTGTACAGACTATTGCAGCGTTATGCACTCACATGTAGTCAAATACACCGGCCATTTCAGCAAGAGCTCTCACAAGATGGATATCACACTAGTTATAATGTCCTGTTTATTGGGGCTGGGTAGAGTGCAAACAAAACTGCTCGGCTATGCATAGTCATCATTGATTGCAACGAAATGTATTGAAGCAGGGTAGCTGAACTGATCAGCATGCACTAAACGCTCTAGTCTTACTCGCTACCCACCGCATATTTACTAGAAGAGTCTCGTTCTACAGCTCTTACTACCTCGCTAGCGCCTCTGAGGCCGCCGTCGCCACGTCCCTCCTCGCCATCTCCACGTCCCTCCTCGCCCTCCCCGTCCTCCTCGTCCTCCTCGTCCTTCTCGTCCTTCTCGACCTCCCCGTCCTTCTCATCATCTGGGGTGTCGTTGTGTTAGAACGCGCGGCTGCTTCTTGCCAAGTCTGCGCATACGAATTCATATATTAAATGCTAGGGAATGAATAGCGGGGCCTGTTATCACGATTTTGCAATTAGCAATCACTGCCGAACTTTGAAGTGGCTATCTCTTGAAAAATTGTTGAGCTTATGTGCGAGTGTCCAACCTAGCCCTGTGCATTCTCAATGTCTTTAACATGTTGTATATACTACATCTGTGGAAAATGGCCATTTCGTACCTTTTCACCACATGTATGCATATACAACGCGTGAGTGCGGGGGGGGGGGGGTTAATGACAAAGTTGTCCGAAATTCGTGGCCGAGAGAATCGATTTGGTCCTTAATTTAAGGACAAAACTGATTGGGGTTAAGTGAAAGGCAGGTGAGACTTTCAAAAGAACTCAAAACTAGTACCGACGTATATCAGCAGTCGATAGCCAACTACGCCGAACCTGGGTGCATTTACAAAAGGAAACCTCAAATTCACAGTATAATAGACCTTAAAACGAGTTTGTCAGCGCTCAATCAGATTCTTAGCACTAAACGATTTTGCTATGGTACACTGACTAGAGACTGAGCTCGGTTCGACCGAGATTAGCTACTCGCCATTGAAGGAGCTCTTCGTTAACAAGTTTGGTAAGTCTGAATAGCTTATCTCGGGGCGTAGGATTGATCTAATCGGTGATTTGGCGCTATATCGGAAGATGCGCAGTAGATTTGGGAGAATGCTATTTCGTTTGGTAGTCACGTGGTAAGCTGTACTAGTCGGTCACACTGGACATATCTGCATTCATTTGGCGCCATTTCCCTCCGTTGGCGCCATTGATACTCGAGTTCAAGCGCGCTCAAGCGCAAACTGTTGGTAGTGTGGTGGAGCGGATCCGTTAGAATTTCTAAGGATCCCGACTCGTACTCACTGCGCCCAGACACCGACTAACGGAGGAGCGGACATCTGATTTGACTTCGTCCCAGTATGGGACGGCTACCGCCGTGGTCGGTGGGTTACAATCGGCGGCGAAGCGTTGCCATTTCCCGATTGCGCGTGCAAGGCGGATCTGGCGACGCCCGTGGGCCAAGGACGGATGACCGAAAATAGGAAAGCAAGGGGGGACAAGCGGGCGCCAGCAGGGCGCCGGACGGGGTGAGAGCGGATGCGCAGGAGCGGTCTGCAAGCGTGGCGTGCGACTCGGGCCAGCTAGAGAGCGTGGGAGCGTGGCGCGAGAGACCAAGGAGCAAGGAGAACAGGAAGAAAGGTTTGTTAGTCGTGAATTTACCCTATACTCAACAAGTTGCTTTATTTTAGGTAGCTCGTTGTAGTGTGCATCTTGGTTTGCCTGCCTTTACTCCCATACAGCGCAGGAACGGTCCCCCCTAGGGAACGGTTCGCGACACATCGGAAAACATCATTTCCCCGATGCGCTTGGAAATACACCATTCTTCGGTATTCCCAGTACTGTATGAACAAGAATACAGCAGCCATCCGCTGTTCCCAAATTTCAGAGCTTCTTCGTGCAACTTTGTCTTTGACACACTGTCGGCGCAGCAACACGTGTTGCGTGCCTATGTTCAAAACTTATTGTTTGTATTGAAAGTCTCACCTGCCTTTCACTTAGCCCCTCCGAGAACCGATGCCATCGGCGATGACTCATCGCGGCCACGCCTGCTGCCAATATCTCACTGAAAAGTTGAGAGGAGTCTCTTGATTACTCGAGTCCGACTCGTACTTACGCGGGCGCTTGAAGCCCACCCAACAACCGGCTCACTTTATCTTTTCGTCAACAAGTCGATTACCAACATGATGCGCTCCTTGACCGCCGCGATCCGCCACCCAGTGCTGCTGCGCCGCACTCAACCCGCCGTCTCCAGTGCCCAGCTCTTCAGCTCTTCGTCCTCGTCCTACAACGCCGAGTCAGCGGCGCGCACGCTCAAGCTGCTGGAGCGTCGCAAGGTCTCGACGCTCGACATCGGCATCTTCAAGCGCAAGAAGAAGCCCATCACCATGGTCACGGCCTACGACTACCCGTCGGCGGTGCACGTGGACCTGGCGGGCTTCGACATTCTGCTGGTCGGCGACTCGCTGGGGATGGTGGAGCTGGTTCGAACCGCTGCAGACTGGAGACGTGCGAGTAGTAGACATAGGGGCTGACTTGACTGTTGCAGGGCATGGACACGACGCTCCCAGTGACGCTGGAGGACATGATCCACCACACGCAGGCGGTGAAGCGGTGAGTTCAGTCCCCGGCTGTTGATAGTTCGTCTCTTACTGTAGCTGCACAGTGGTTGACGTGGATATGTTGGTGACAGTGGAGCCAACCGCCCGCTGTTGATCACGGATATGCCGTTCGGCACGTGCGAGGGGTCGCCGTTCGAAGCGCTCAAGAACGCGCAGCGGTTATTGAAGGTAGCAAGTGAATGTTGGGGTCTACGGTGTATCGAGATGATGTTGAACGGACTGGTGCTATTGATGCTGTGTGTGGATAACAGGAAGGCGGTGCCGATTGTGTGAAGATCGAAGGAGGCAAGGAGCGCGCTGAAACCAGTAAGTGCGATGCTTTGCTCGGTGCAGAGTAAATGATTGAACAGTGCTAACTGAGCTATCGTGGACTCTTGGTGCACGCAGTTAAGACCATCGTCGACGGAGGCATCGCGGTCATGGGCCACATCGGCCTTCGTCCGCAGCACATCAGCGTGATGGGAGGGTTCCGCGCGCAGGGGCGCACGGGTAAGGCTTGCACCATGCTCTTGTCACCTACTACATTTCCTAATGCCTGGTAACTAACCTTATCAATGTTGTGGGGGCGTATTGAATGATGATTCTTGTCACTCGCAGCTGCTCAAGCGCGGATGATCATGGAGGACGCCCTAGCAGTGCAGAAGGCAGGTGCTTTCGGCGTGGTGCTCGAGTGTGTCCCATCGGCGGTTGCCAAGGCCGTGACAGAGCTGCTCAAGATCCCGGTCATTGGCATCGGAGCTGGCCCCGAGACGGATGGCCAAGTGTTGGTCTTCCATGACCTGCTGGGAATGCTTCAGCACCCGCACCACGCGCAGTTCGTCCCCAAGTTCTGCAAGCGGTACGCGGATGTTGGTGAGCAGATCCGCATCGGTCTCGAGAATTACCGTGATGACGTTGAGAGTGGGCGATTCTCAAGCGAGGCGTACTCTCCGTACAAGGTCAGTAGCTGTCGAATAGATAAATCTGGTTGCATACTGTACGGGTGACTAAGTGGGCTTATGGTGGTTGAACACGCAGATGTCAAAAGAGGAGACCCAAAAGCTGCATGACATGGTCGCCAACGAGTTCAGCGACAAACCCGAGGAAGAAATCGATGACGCGGCGCATTCGGAAGTCACGAAGGTCTACTAAGGTCTACTGTACTTAGCTGGTGAGACGCAGAGCAAGACGGGTTTGTGCGATCTACTTGTTGGACTCATTTAGAAATGCAAAGCTTTCAGGAAAAGGTGGGCCATCTTGATCACTATCAGCTTCGTCTTCATCGTCGACGAGGGGCTCTAGCACTCCTTCCGGAAACACTCGGCACTCTCCTGTTTCGACACATTCATAGAAATGACAACCAGCCTGGAACCGTGGCTCCCACGTCTGCCGCTTTTCCAGTGCTGCCATGGCTGCTTTGCCCTTCTTCCAGCTGATAATGGTAGGTCCACTGGCGTTGCTCGCTGCATTGTTTTTCCGGGTCTCTAGCCGCTTGAGAGGCACCTTCACACTTTCTTGTTGGTGCTGTGCCATCTTCTGAGCTTGCTTGCGTGTCAGGAACATTGGATCAGGCGCTCGCTGGTCGGAATTGTTCAAGTACGTCATGCGCGCCGCATATAACATGGACTGGGTCTGCTGCTCTTCTTCCGTCGTGTGGTGCGCTTGGAGCTTCTCCCGGAAGGTTCCTGATGCACCAGCTTTCGCCACGGCGAGCGTCAAAAGCGCTGCCAACGGCATGGACTCGTCAGACATTGCGCGCTGCTGTTTGCTATTGAAAAGTAATGGGCAAGTTGAGTGAGCGCTGTCCCGCGTGCAAGGTGGGTCTATTTTTGCGGCGTTGACGGAGACAGAACGCTGATGTGTGCTGCTTGCTGCTAGCTACTTTCCTCTGATGTACTTGGCAATGAGCTCGCGTGTCTTCCTGCCTTTCCATACCTTCTGGATGTTTGCGGCTTGCTTGTTCATTTCAACTAGACGCGAAGCCTCCAGCTCGGGAAGATGCACCATCGACCGACTTTGGAGACGACAGTCGCTGAATCCTAAAGTGACCAGGACGCCGACGTCTTCCACAAGCAGCATGGAGTGAATTCCGGACGCGTCGATGTGAACACTCAAGAGATTGGACATTGCCACTGGGTCCCACACCTTCACGTACCCGTCATGACTGCTGGAAATGATCAGTGAAGTACTCATCGTCCACTGCAGCCCAGTAATTCTACCAGCATGAGCTATAAAGCGCCTGCTCGAAGGCCTCTTCGTGTTCACGTTGATGATGGAGATCCAAGCTTTCATGAATCCAGTCTCCGCCACAGCCAGGTAAAATCCTGACGCGTCGAATGATGCCCGGTGGACGGGGAAGTTGAAGTCGATACGGTGCTCTAATGGTTCTCCGCGGTTGGCTTTGCTCCCAGTGAAACCACGATACAGCTGGATAAACGGTTTGTTGCGGAATGCCAATGCAAACAGCATTGGATGGTTCGGACAAGCCGAGACGTGACAAACTACGTCACTTCCAAACGACATGGTCTTCCTGCACATGAACGTTGGCGATAAGTCGTAGAGCACAACGCGATGCATCATGTCTGTCACAAGCAGTGTCCTCCCGTTGTCGAGAAACACTGCTGCACGGACTTGAGGCACTGTGTCAACAGACTGAACGCCAACCAGTTGAAACTTGGACGAGCTGCCGAACGAAGGCACCTTCGATTTTGAAGGTAGCCCCAGGTTACTGTTGTTGCGTCGACGGTTTGTTGCCGTCGGAGAGATGTCGCTATTGGAGGCTGCTCCAGGACGCCCCGGCGAATAAAAGTAGATCTGGGGGGCTTCGTTCGCCTGATCTTGTTGGTTTGGTGTCGAGCATGCAGCCACCAGTTTTGCCTGGGGGTTCCATGCAACCACTTCAATAGCTGCTGGAAGCGCGGGGAATGCTTTTACTGGAGTGAGTGCTTTTGCCTCATACACATTGATTTTGCTGCCGCCGCAAGTCATCACCATATTCTTCTCGCACGAGTACATAGGCGACGAGGGCAGCGTGCCGAGTGGTTTGCTTCCGATCCGAGATAGTTTTAAGGCTGCAAGAGATACCCGGCAAGTTGGAGTACTCACAGTGCCCTCTTCGTTCTCACAAGTGCAGAAGTATTCTCCAGTCACCCGCTTCGTGAGCTTGGAGATTCTGAGTGTGCAACGGTTGATGCCTGACACAAAGGCTTCTGTTTCAATCGCACGGTCATTGAAGAACCACTGGAACTTCTGCACAAACTTGGCGTCGACGCGTAGTTCCAGACAGGTATTCTCGATGGCTGCTACAAGTGGAGGGGGGACATCCACAAGAACCGGAGGGCGCTCTACAGACGGGTCGAGGCCCATGGCGATTTTCTTCGCACGCAGACGCGCCTTCTTCGCGTTGTCCATTGCGAATTGCTCCTGTCGTCTCTCCTCCTCCATCCTCTGTTGAAGCGCTTGCTGCTCCAACTCTCTGCGGCGCTCGTCATCTTTCTCAGCATCGGCGTCTTCTTGGATCCAATTTGCTGTCGGAGTGAGTAGCTTCCGCATACTGATGAGCTTTTGCACTAGCAGATCGTCATCCTTGGCTAGATTTTGCATGACGCGGACGCTTTCCATCACACCTTCGATGCTCTCTGTGAAGCCGAAGCGAGACACCACGTGGGTGGAAACCTCGATCGCAATGGGAAGGTATTTCTGCAATGGTGAAGATCAGTGGAGTCCTGTACGCCACACTGAAGCAACACTTGAAAACTCTCACGTACATGACACACAAGCCCGAGATCTCCCTGAGCTGCTCGACAATGAACAACAATTGTTAGAGGTCTTCTTCCATACTCGAGACGGTCGAACTATAATACCACGTCACCTCACCAAATGCGAGCGCTCGCTGTAATTTTTGCTTGGTACGCTGATGCGTGAACGCGTCCAGGATTTGATCCGCCATCTCTGTGAGTTAAAGCACAAGAGCGCTCATATAAGCTTCAGCTACGTTCGTGTCGAGTGAGTTACGTAGTTGACTGAGGCCTTACGATGTACGCGTGCTTTCTCTGGAGGGACAAAGTCTTCGCTGACACCAGGACGCGGCTTGGGCTGGCTGAAGTCTGGAGAGATCACGCCACAGTTTTGGCACTTGATGAGTCTCTGATTAACGCTGTTGCTGCCTGTAGTGGGTTTGAATGACACGACGTTGCGACTGCCGCACGAGATGCAGTTGCTGGCCACTTCCTGCAGCGCATCGCGAGGCTTCAGTGGCGTCGGCTGAAACTTGGGGGCTTGACGACGAGGACGTTGCATATTGTGCTCTGAGAATCTTTAGACGACGCTTGGTCGGCTGGTCGACGAATTGGCTCAGACAGCACAGTTGGTTCTGCGCGAAGTGCACCATACAGGCAGCTTCAAGTTGCTGACCATCACTCCGACACTTCAATCGAGTTAAATCCATTGGCAGCCAGCAACAGTTCCCTATGGATAGATGGTCGAGATCGAGTTAGTCTATCGTCTATCGTTTTAATTAACACGAATGCTCTAACGGTTAAACCTTGCTGGTTCACGCGTGGTGTCACCTGCCAGAGACGAGGGAGGAGCCCTTCGCTCTTCCAATCACGTATTGTCCCTTTCGGCCATTTTGCCCTCAGATTTAAGGTCCTACGTAGGAGTAGCGGTCCTACGTAAGACCTCCTAAAGGATAGTCTGATGGTAATTAAATTTAGCATGTCCTATGTTACAAGAGTCGATAATGGTAGATGGGTGAGCAGCAGCTCTTTCGTAAGGAGTAAATGGCCGGCGAAAAATGGCCATTCGGACCTTAATTGCTTAAAGGTATTAGGGGGTGTCAGAATTAGCAAAAGTGCCCCAGAAATCACATGCCATTTCGGGGCGAAATCGCATGTGATTTCTGGGGCAAATGACACTTATTTCGAAATCACCCACCTCTGGAGGTGGGTGATTTCGCGAAATAACACATGCTATTTGCCCTGATGCCAAAAATAAGAACGGCAACCTTCCAAGGGGGAAGACGCTTCGCGGACGACCTCGCTGTTTGACCGTCACTGCCCCTGTCTGGAAGAGACCACCAGAAGTACAACACACCACAGCTATCGCTACTCACAGGTCCTTTATCGCTGAGGACCGCCCTCTCCAATGGTCTAAAGAGCGAGTAAGTTTCCTGTCTTTAAAGATTCTCATGATCGCATGACGATGCGAGCACTGGTTTCTGACGTGTAGGTATGAGGTGTGTAGGTACAGTATCGACGCAAGCTTAAACGTGCACCTGTCCGCCCTCGACTGCAAAGGGCTGGTGGATTGGATCGAGGTCAGAGTGAATGAACTTCAAGGCCTTCAACGACACCGACATTAAATGTCGGGGTCGTTGAAGGCCTCGAACAATGATGTTGGCTACTCTTCAGGACGCTATGGAGGATATTAATATGGACGACGAATCAAGCCCAGGTATTCTTCTACTAGATTTT
>JMRJ02001933.1:0-33990 GCA_000687305.2 Phytophthora rubi | reverse complement strand
ACACACCCGTCTCCACTACTGCCGCTGGCCTGGATAACATTTGTCAGAATATGTTTTCTTCAGCTAGGATGCATGGCGTCGGGTAGCAGAGTTGTCGCCGATATCGGCACCAGGAGCCGAATTAGACACACCACTGCCGCTTTGGTATGGCTGCACCGATGCGCCACTGGTATTTTAGCGTGTAGGCACACGCGGTCGTGATACACCATGCCCACAAGCACGAGCGTGAGCATCGAAGTGCGTGGCTTGGTCTTCTTTCCCATGGATTGGCCTCTTCAACTTCACCCGCGCCGCAAAAAAATATTGAACTTGTTGCTGCGTGCCAAACTGCGTGCTTTTTGATGCTGGTCGACGATTTATTTTCTGACCAATCACAGCGCTCAGAAAAATTATCTTCTTGCTGCCAACAAAATAATCTTCTTGTTGCTGCGCAATTGACTACCATTATTCAATTAGCTTGAGCTTGTTTGTTACTACATGCGACGACCTTCGCCGGCTTCCTTTCTGGGTGCGCATTATTTTCATGTGTGCATTTGCGGTTTTCCACGTGTGCGCTAAAACTCGCGGTTTTCCACGTGTGATCATGGTTTTCACGTGTGAACTTACGGTTTCCTCGTGCGTGTTTTTCGCGTGCAGAATGTGGTTTTTCACGTGTCAACCAATTTGGTATCGATAATATGATAATAGAAAATGTCGGCGAATCGTCGACTGTATATTGGTAGTATATCATTGCGATCCAACCAATCGTCTTTGCATTTGTGAGGTGCATCCAACCCAATAGGAACAGCTTATTTATAAGTTATCGCTGTTGTAACCAATCGTCAGCCGTGTTTAACATATTTTTGTCCAATTAGATTGAGCCAATACCTGCAAACCGCCACTCCAACGATTCCGACTGTTCCCAACGCCTCATCGACTATTTTAATCTGAGCCACTGCTGAAGTTGCTGAAGCTCAGCCATCCTCGACCTGGGCACCTCAAGCTGAGCTCAGATACCATCGGCATCACCGCTTCTGAGTTCAGCGAACAGCCATCAAAGAAGAGTGAGCTCAGCCATACGCGATTCATAGACTTCCAGCACATCAGGTGCTTCGGACTGAGCGAGGGTAAGATCGGACTCACCGCTCTTGAGCTCAGCAAGTGTCCACTGAGGCATGGCAAGCTCAATCATACGTAGCCCACAGACGTCCAGTCCTCAGCGGATTCAAGGCACCGTTGCTCGGACTCCATTGCAATCAGCGTGATCCAGAGGGGGCCCATTTAGCACAGCTTAGCTACTGCATACTCAGCTCTAAATACCAGCACGTCGCAGTCAAGACGACTCGCGTGGGCACGGTAGTATCCTTCGCCTAAGAGCTGAGGCCCCACGTGCTGGCTGGCGCCTTGGGTACGTGCTCCGAGCTAATCACCGTAGAAGCAGCCACTCGTCAAGGTCAGCTGCTGCCAGATCTCCTGAAAGGCTAAGAGGGGAACAGAGCCAGTCGATTTACGGAGTCTGCTACAAAATCTGAGCGGACTTCGTCACACTTCTGAGCACTAGCGCCCGACGGTCGAGGCAGCATCGGGAGCCAAGCCCCGACCTGGCACAAGCTCTCCTTATGCACCCCCATCACCCTACTGGCCAGCCGCCCTCATAATGCACGCACGACAGCTTACCTCGCTTTACGCGCTCGCTCTTCTTTCGGCAGCAACCCATGTATAACACCAAGTATTTTCTTGTTAGCCCTTAGTTGTAGCCGCTCGGCTCCAAATCCAGACTGAGGGTCGAGCTGCGACCGCAGTCCACTGCCCCCACTTACCGAAGCCCCCTATCTCCTACCGTTACCAGTACGGCGACTCTCAAGCTACCAGACCTCTTCCTTCTCGGGTGATCCTGACATCACACTGCTGATCCTTTCACATGTCCACTGCACATACTTGCCGTGGCGCTCGCTCTACAACCTCGAACCTTCCCCGAGTTTGCTGGTGCTTTGGTGCTGCTAACCACAGATGCAGATCAAGAGGAGGATGAGATTGGTTTGTTAGCTCTACTTGACCGCGAGTTCGACAATGACCGTACCAGTGATCCGACTCAGAAGCACCGCTCCAACACAGCACCTGGCGCACAGGCTTACATTAACATACTGTTAGTCAAGTTTGGTGAGGTGCCTTACAGATTTCCCCAGAAATGCAAGCTTGAGCAAAAGTTGAGCACTCGGCTCGGACTAGGTCCGGGTCAAGAGGGCGTGTGTGTGCACCTCTCTCCTTATGATCCATCTTCTTAGGCTAATCCTGTAAGACGGCCACACGAGCTGTCTCCGATCCCAGAAATGTGTGTATCTTCAGACGACATATAGTCAGGTCAGAGCTGCACGCACTTGCTCGGCTGGTCCCAGACTTGCGCGCGCGAAACTTCTCTCCTTGCCTGAAATGCCCCGGGTTTTTTTGAATATATACGACACTTTCCACACAAACACTTGTCCTCTTCTTCTCAGGTCTTGGGCAGTCGACCCTGAGAACCGCGCTCGCGGATCTTCACTCGCTCCTCGTATTCAATCCCGTCATTGCTTATTAAACAAATGCTGCCAACGCAGAGTCAAGCCACTCCGGTTTTCTTTCATCTATTTCAGTTAGCAATCCAATATGACGTCATGGGCGCGTGCAATGAACTGAGTGCGGTTTTAGCCGGCTAGACTCTATAGTCATCTCGTGGTAAAACATTTAAACACACAAAGAGGCGAGGCAGAGCTAATATACACACGTAGAGGCGTACAGCCTAATATGAGGAGAAATAATTCTTTAAGACATCTATGGGGCTCAGGTGTGACCAATGAATCAATGATTTAATGCTTCGTTAAGGTTTTATACCAATCACAATCGTCGATTTTGTTTTTAGCCAATGAGAACAGCTTGTACTTATCTAAAAAAAGCAATGTTGGTTTTAGTTTTGGGATAACACTATCTCAATAAAAGAAATTGGCGTCGAAATTCACATCATCCTCTTTCCGTTATCCCTCTGGTCCTTCATTACACGGGTTTCTGCTTGGTGCATTCCACACAGATGACCGCCAAAGACAGCGCATGTGAAGATGGATCAGACAACGATTCTTTGTACGACTTCGACGTGGCCTCATCCCATGCTTCGGACGATGGTGATTCAGTTTCTGAAGACAGATGCTCAGCAGCACTGGATGAAAGAGTCGATTCTCCCGTGCAGCAAGACACTACAGAAGAATCTAGTGTCAACTGGACCATAGCAGAAAAGTTGGGGGTGTATTCAAGTCGAAAAGAGGCTCGCAGGCAGTTGTATATCACCGAGAACGCTCGCTTTAAGTACAAACACAATTATTCCACCAGGGACGGCACAATTACTGTGTTGAAGTGTTCATCACACACAAACTGCCAGCGTTTCGCCAAGTTGGCTACACCAAACACCGAACCAGAGACAGTTGCGGTCACAATTACCGGTGAGCACAATATTCTCGTTTCTCAGACGCCTCGAACTGAAATACACAAGAGTTTCGAGGTTGAGTGTGATAACTTGTTGCTGGGCGGAGCTACACCTGCCAGATACCTCGTGGATCTTCAAGAACGCTACAGCAATCAAGCAGACCTTTTCAAGGAACTGCCCGATACGTTGCAGCTTCGCAACAGAAGTGCTGTTCTGAAAGACAACGGAGATTTCGACATTAAAACGCTGGCTGAGGTTAATCTATGGGCTTCGCCTAAAATGTGCAACTCCAAGAGCCAGTTTTCAATGCGAAACGAAGGCTCATCATTTAAAGAGTTCTGCGTGCATGATTCAGCCTACAAGGATGAGCTGTTAGTGCTGCACACATTTCATGAACCCCTCCCGGACGCCGAAGACGAAGTGTCGTTAGGAATTGTCTTCACAAGTCGACGCTTATTTCGGAATTTACTGCTCACCCGATATGGGCACCCCCATAAGGGCCTCGTTGCGTCTACTGACGGGACTTACAGACTGCATCACGGGGGGGGCGCTAGTAGCCTTTGGAAGTGTTGGAAACTGTTGTTGTTGTTGTTGTTGTTGGAAACCACGAGAGCGTTTAGCGAGCTCTTTAGTGTGGTTAAAGAGAGATGCAAATCTTTCCTTGGCTGGGAGCTGAAAATTCAACTCGGGACGCTCGATCACGCGGACGCCATTGCAGCTGCTTACAAACGCCACTGGTCCGATATCGAGCTGTTAAACTGCTGGCCTCACCTGAGCTCAAATTTGACCAAGAAAATGGCTCTCTTCGTCGACAGGAAGAAAAACGAGAGCAACATAAGGTCACAGGTCAACTACTTACAAAAGGCTCGGTGTCCAGGTCAGTTTCGAGCTTTGTGTGCTCTTGTGATTTCGAATCGGATCAAATTGAAAGAACCTGCGATTGCTGCGTGGTTCAAGGAGGAATATCTTCAAAAGGGGTGGAAATTGTGGTACTACTCGGCAAGTAGAGCACCGGGGGTAGCACCCAACCAAAATCCCATTGAGACCCATAACCGGAATATTAAGCGCATAGTGAGCCCCGATATTAATGCTGCGACGGAGGTAGTACTCCACACAACGCCTCCGAGGCTTTTGATTTTCTTCGGGTCCAATAGAGATGTCTGTACGGGCGGAGTCAACGGAAATCCAATCCAACCTTTCTGTTCGGGACCTGTTTCGCTGGAATGTGCGCAGAAAGCACTGATTCTGCCGACGGAAGCCAACCATCGCGAACTAATGAACGTACATAGAACTAGAGTAGTTGGCTTACTTTATAACACGAGCAAGTACATTGTTGGCAATGGAGCTGCACAAGCAACGTCGGTGGATGAAGACCGAGCCACTAATTTCACTGCATCACTGCGCGGGTCTCTACAAAAACCTGAAATCGCGGAGAACATTGAAGTGCGCTACTTGTCACTGCATTTGGTTCGCATCCTGTCTGATTTACCTTTCGGTCACAATTGGGATTCTCCAAATTGACCCGAAGCTGAGGTAAGCCTTCCATGGTTTGAATGCGTTGTCAATTTTTCTTGCGCTTAACATGCTCCTTTCGATTTCAGATATTACGGGTTCGTTCGAAGTATCGGTGCGACTACAAGGCATTCTACGTTTCGGGCTGGCTGTGCTCTCACATATTGGTTACTCTTAAAATTCGAGACAACTTCAACCTTGATGTTCTGGTAAAGTCTATCCCAGCGCGGAAACCACCAGGTCGCCCACGCAAAAAGAAATGAACAAGACAGAGTGACACTCTGAACTCGGCCCAGTACACCATCCCGAAGCTTCTTACAAAACTTGCGGCAAAACCTGGTTTTCCCACGAATTGGAAGGTGCTTGTACCACTGGAGGTGATAAATGGAGAGGAAGTGTCGACGAAACAGTTCGAAGGAACTTTACAGCCGTGGTTCGAGAAAGAAGGTAAATATTTCTGGGAGAATGAGTTCGCTGACCACGGCGTTTCTATCGAGCCGTACGATATTCAAGAACTCGCCGAAGTTCTGAACTTTACGGCTCGTTCAGGTTACCAGTTCGTCTGAAGAAGCTGAACGCTACGAATGGCTCTACATATTTTCTTTTTCAAGGATACTCTCTAGCTAGCTAAGCACATTTCAATACATATGCACGTGAAAACCAGCGCACACATGAAAAACGTCAATCTGCACATGAAAAAACTCACACACATGGTTTCCATCAGGGTTTCTACGTGTGGTTTGCCGCACGTGGAAAACCTCAGTCCAAGTTGACACACGTGGCAAACTGCAAACGCACACGTGAAAAAAATCGCCACTCTTCCTTTCTCGTAAGCTTAGTTGGCGAGATCCACGTCGCGGATCTTGCACGTCAGTGCGAACGTGTTCACTGCATGCGTCTAGGTACTGACAACGAATGTCGCCGCTCTCACCGTGAACCACCTTCAGGAACTCGCGGTCTTCCGTCAGGTTCATGTGGTCACCGGAGAACTCGAAAGACAGTTCTTCATCACTGTCACCCTGTAGCACATTGAGTGTAGGCATCTCTGAGTACGGCTTGACCACGCCAATACGCAGTCCGTCCGCCATGATCTCCACCGGAGCGTCGTACGCCTCGCCCTGCAGCAACGCGCCATGCACCAAGTTGTCGAGCGCACCGCTCTTGAAGAAGCAGTTGGCCATGTGCGCGCGTGGTTCTCCGCCGGGATGATCGCCTTGTCATCGACCACCTTCTCATGTTCGCCGATGTCGCCTGGCGTGAGGCTAGCCTTCACATTGCGACTGCAGACGGTATCCATATCCACCTCGCCCACGAGGTAGCGCGAGATGTCGGCGACATGCGTGGACGCTCCACGATGCGACCACCGCGGCGCTCCGAATTATCTCCTGCGCCTGCTTTGAAGCCGCTACATACGTGATTATTCATTCGCGGAACCACCCACGGATTTCCAACGACCTACTCGTAGGGGAGGTTCACAATTTTGCAAAGCACTATCAATCAATCTAGCGAACAGACTTAGGTCGCTACTGCCACCATCGGTCTTGTTTTTTCGGTCGCCGCAGCAGCTCTCCTCCGTTTTCACGGCTAAACCTTCGCTGCTGGGGTGCCGAAGAAGCCAGACTCACCTCGGTACGGAACCGGATATACACATCTACTCGCTACTATCTACGCCGCTCACTATTGTTGTCAACCTCAAGCTACGTCAACCTGATCCTATCGTAGGCACTGAAGCGGTATGCGTATTATTTTTTACTAGAGGTATTGATCTCATCTTTAGTAGTGCGACTAGCATACAACACGTTAGAACTTTCGCTTGAGTCTATATTACATTGCACAACGAAACCCACACGCAAAACAAAGGTATAAAGTTTGAACTTCCAATCCAGGCCCGGCGGCATCGTACTTAATGTTTTCCCGTTATCTCTGGAATCGTATATCCTATGGCTGTTTCAACGCAAAAGTCTCTATTCTTCCATTGATTTTGAGAAAGCATGCGGTTTTTGAGATTATTAAACTATTTAATTTGAAGTTAGTATACTTTTGTTTTGTGTGTGCCACAAATGGCGTGCCTCGAATAAATCCTGTGTGGGCTGTATACACTTCGTAGCCGAAGGCACTAAGTTTTATATCACCCCCAGCGAATTGATAATGTCTTCGGATTGACTTGCTTGGGAAAACGAAATGCGACAGTTTTAAAAAGACCACGATCTCTGCTTTTCCCCTGTATTTTTTTGTCAAGGCAGACCAATCCAAATAGTGCGATGAGCGCTCTGCAAAGTTGCCACTTCGATTTAGCGAATTGCCAAGCAAGGGCCGGATTTAAGCTTGTCATTTGTATGCATGTCGCTAGTCCGAAATGGACAAAAAAATTGAGATGATTTAGGGGTAGGCTGACCGTGATCATTGATATTTTCCATTTGTAATGCAATCATAAAGGGTATGAAATGAGAGGAGAAACAATTTATTTGACGGCACATTTTCTGACAAGAATTTCCCCGCCGGCCTCGGCTGCGCCTCCCCACCGGCGCCTAAGATGACCGAATCTCCGCAGAGTGTGCCGTTGCTGACCGCGCCGTGTGTGGCGCGAATGGCTGCGGGCGCCCCGCAGCACGAAGATCGACGGTGTCTTCGTTGAAAAGGAGCTCGACATCAAGTCGATCCAGCTCATCAACGACTTCGACGCCATGGGCTACGTTATGTTGGTCATCAGCCCGCGCGGGTACATCATGCTGAGCGACGCCCCCAAGGACAAGACCGCCCCGATGACCACCATCGGCACTGGGCTTGGTGAGTCCTTCCTGACCTCCGGCAGCGACAGCCAGTACCCATGATTTGCTCTGCGAGGGTTGCCACACCGATTTTCCCCCTGTCGACGAGATGGATATTGTACTGTACAACGAGATCAAGGCCAAGCTCGGCTGCGGCAAGCTTTCCTCAGGTGGGCGCATTGTGTCGGGCCCTGACCTAGCCACCATGCCTGGTCACCAATGGTGGATGAAGACTCACCATCTACGAGTTCCTGGCCAAGAAGTCGCCGAGTGCTCAACCTGTCGGGCTGCTGTGCCACATGCAATTCGAGATGATGCACGACAGGATGAGCGAGCAGGACGTGGCGGCGTTCTTGGCGCTTCATCCACGTGCGTGTCGCTGGCGGGCGATCGTGAGTAGGAGCAGATGGCAACGCCGGTCATGAGCGCTAGCATGGCGCAGCACTGCACGACGCTGAAGCGGCAGTGCAGCAGCACGAACATGAGCATGGCGGTGGTGATGATCTTGAGCTGGTACACGATCTGGTAAGTGACCACGTCCAACCTCGCAACGTAGCTGTCGGTCTTGAGCTTCACACGCTGTACAGGAATTCGTTAATGGCGCCAACAACCACTGGTTCCCGCCACGAATAATGTATAAACCCTGGCAGGCTTTTGCCCATTGAATTTTTAGCCAGTCAAGAACTCTAAACAGTGCAGCTTCGAGAGTATTGACCATAATTAACCCCTTGAACGCGAAGCTCTTTCAGCGCCCCCATCGACCGAATTAACTTGTATGTGGAGGGGAAGGGTTTACATACTGAAGCCAAGATGTTTTGATATCGTGTATGTTGGATAGCCGCGCTGTAAATCTACACGTTCTAATCTGGCTTCTGCCATATCGTGTATCACCGTGATATCGGACGCTCAACATATAATTTTGACGTCTAACTTGTATTTACTAAAACAAAAGCAGTCCATTTAGAAGTTAAAGTCAGGCTTAGTGCGGACATAGCATATGTGTAGCTGTGCAAAGTCGCACTAATCGTAGCCAGATGTCGAAAATTGGTGATCTGTGTATTCAAAAAGGACAATTCCACGGACACAGCTATTGCTTACTCGTAGGTACTAGCCGCGCGCGCACGCTTTATGTGATGGGGACCGCCTGCCGTCGACTCTTCGACCGCCTCCGCGGCACCCTCCCGAGCAGATACCTGAGTCGCCGTCCGAGTACTGCGCTGATGCGCCTTCTTCGGCAGCTACGTTCAATTGCACTATGATTTATGCCAGATCTCGAAGCAATACATAGTAGTTCCGCTTTGCTTATGGCAAACCTTATCACACAAGAACACACGCCATGCCGTATGTTTCTTTGGGATAGCTTCAGCTTGCAGCGATAGAATAAAGATAATAATTACAGCGCTAGAACGGAGTTGTAGTCCGTCAGCATGAGTTTCAAACATGTACGGTACAAGTTTAGCCAATAGGTAACATGTCTGGTCCGTGATAAGACAACTTAGGAGGAAAAAAAACACGAGTGCCTCCGAAGAAGCACTCGTAACTTACCCTGCGGCGGTAGTATCGCTTCGTCGACGACCATCATTGACGGCGGGTTGTATCCCCGCTGAAACCGAGACTGGACTGAAATGCATCAATAACAGGAAGCCATTTCCATGCTCTGTTGACCTTGGCGAGCTCTCCAGCGTTGTTGCTGAAGCGCAGGCATCTAAAACATATACGTAAATCGATCCCAAACAACGTACTGACCAAAATAACAACGTGATATTGCGCTTTCATATGTTGGTTTCCATGTTAACGAAACGTGTTTATCGTGTGCATACATGTTGGCCACACCTCGGTCGATATCGTCAGCACCTTCGTTCGTCTCTTCATTTCTTGAACTCCTTCTCCCAAGCTCTGATGAGGCAGCATTACACGCAGCTACTCTTGCAGCAGCAGCAACAACAAATCGCTCCTTCAAGTTTCGATGGGTGTGAGACGACACAGCTACGCGATAATAAAGGCATACATGATAATTAGACCGCAAAGAGTTAATTAACTTGTATCCACAGCATCATACTGTTTGTGTTTTCCGGCGACCAATCGGCTCTGGAACCAAGCCCAGCCGCATTGTAGCTGCAGGACATATCGTGAGGAGGCACGGCATGCAAACGGTCGACCCCAGCAATCGTCTGAGTTGACGGTGCGCCATCCATACCAGCTTTCGTCGTATCTGTACAAGATAACAGAAGCGTACATGTTTAGCAACACTCCAAACATGTACCATACATCCAGTCCGTCATACCTTCGCTAAATTCAGAGCAGACCGAGTCCTCGCTTTCCCGCTGATGCACGTCGCTTTTCTTCTGCTTTGACGAGCGTCGTCGTGACTTCTTGGAACCTGGTCGGTGCACCTCGGTGGTCGTAGCTGCTGAGGCGCAAGCGGAGGTCTACGAAGGCTCTACAGGCGGAGTAGTAGCCACATCGTGGGTTTTCGCGGCTTGATCTGATGGACACACGAAGCCAGACACGTCAGTATAGCGCCGATACAAGCCATCCCGCACACACTTACCCAGGCCAATCTTGTCCAGAAACTCCCCCCTTCCCCACAAAGTAGTCTCACCCGCGAACGCATCCCCTCTTCTTTTTCCCTGGTATTGCATACGTTAAGTCGTCCGACAGCCCGGCGGTCTTGCTACTTTTCCAGCCGGCTTTCGTGTGTTCGCGCCATCGCGCACGGAACGCAATCTCTGCTCGAGCCGGCGATTCTGAAAGTGAGGGGGGAAATGAGTGGCAACCAATATCACCTCCGAAAGTATATAAGGATGGGCATGCACCATCTCTTTATCTGTTTCTTCTTATACTTGAATGTCGTCCTATCTATACCGAGTGTTGTACCCAAGCGGGAGGGAAAGGTCAGCGCACCTACCCCTCGTTGACTTAAACTTTGTATAGACGTATACCAATTTTAAGTCAAAAATCCTTAACGTGGACCGTACACGTTAAGGATTTTCTGGTAACTTGTACGGTCCAGGCGCTCGCATTTAAGGGGTTAATGACGGCCCTAAATTGGCCGGCGGCCCTTTATTGACAATTCCCCTTATTGTGCGTTCTATAGTTGGGTGGGCTGGAGGCCCTACGTGCCGAAAATCCCCAAAGTGTAATGACGGGGTTCGAAACGCGGTCCCAGAAATGGGTCGGATAGCTACCAGCACCTGCACCAGAGGTGGGCTTAAGCCCTGGTGTACGGGTTCCGGTAGCTTAAATCTCTCTACTCAAAATTTCCATGCACGGTTCTTCGAATCAACCGCGCAAGCAATCGCGCAAGCCTGTATAAATGCATATATGATTTGTTTACAAAGGCTTGATGTGCATAACACGACAACAGAAGCCACTGCGAAAGGGGACACTGTACCTGATGCCACATTCAAATAGGGCACATGGTACCTGAAACAGAAATTCTGGCCAAAAGCGTGAAGCGTCGGTGGTTCCGTCAATAGGCCAAAAACGGTAAATTTGGATGGGAAGCACAATACCAGTATTAAGCTTACCGTACTACCACTCCGTTCCGGAACTATTGTACGTTACATGTATATCCTAACAAGGTTTTACGACTTTTACAGTGTTTTTTACGTTCTTGGGCTCAAAAGAAGGGGGACGATCATACGGTTCTTTTGATGTAGCCATTGCCACGGTCTATTTATACCAATAAAGAGAAAAAATACAAGTAGTGTGTAAAAATACCCTGTTCAAAGCTGTTTTTACAATCTGGATGGATTGTTAGTGGCCATTTGTTGTTTACACATACTGAAATCAAGTTTTTTTTTCGTGCTATCGTTCCGGAACAACCACAAAAGTGGAACCGTGCAATAGATCCGGAGCGGAGTGGTACTACAGCTATTACTATAGGAGCTAGTGATTCGGCCGATTCTGATTCTACTACTACTATAGTAACTAGTATTAAAGTCAAAATACATCGCAATAGGGTTAATAACTCAACAAGCGATCTAATAGGATCGCGAACTGGATTCACGACGCATTAGCAACAGAGACTCCAAGGGCCGTCCCGTCTTTTTGAGCGACAACATTCAAGGCGTTTCCCGAGCCTCTATCCGTAAGCTAGACCGCCGAGCTGGCGTCATGCGCTGTCTGAGCTAGCGTGCGAGGAGGCACGTACAGTTCTCAAGGTGTTTGTTCGCAATCTCATTCAAGACGTGATTGTCTATACTGAGCACGCTAATCAGAAAACTGCGACCACAATGGATGTCATCTATGCGCTGAAACATCAAGGACGCATCATATACGGTTTGTCCGTATAATGTTGCTAGTCTAGTATATAATGAAAACAGTAGTAATAGTGAGGCATATGAGGAAATAAAAACACGAACACGGTTTTCATCAAAATTGCAATTGTTGTTATGAATGTGCCCCTACAATCTCACTAGCTCGTCCCGTACGAGGTATAGTTAAATCGCGATCTCAGCCAGAAGTCTCAGAATCACCAGACTTAGTACTGGGAACAAACTCCGACGACTCAATGCTCTCAGCATTTTCATCGTTGACATCGCTGTCAGCATGACTCTTTGACACGGATTCAGAATCCGATAGGTTGCTAGCCATTTGAGCTTGAGTTGGTGCTGGAGCTGGAGCCGGCGTGCTCGGCGGAACTCCAGACGCTTGGGGGCAAGTAGGGCCATAGGCATTAGCGTGTTGAGCGATATGGACGGGGGTCGCTAGCATTGCCACTGCTCCAGCTGTCTTCAGAGTCACCGCTGCGAACCTCGTCCTTTCAACCTACGGTAGTCTGGATAGCCGGACCAGTCGACAGGGATCCAAGGTTCATGCGCTTGGTCGGCCTGGGCGACAAGCCATTTTCGCTGGAGATTGTGCGCCAACGTGTGGCCGCGGTGGCCGAGGCGAGCAGCTGTCGAGATTGCGCCTGCTGCAATACTGCCTGAACGCGCTGTTCGTGAGCCGCCCGACGGAGATCGCGCTCTGCAATGATACCCCCCTCCCTGCGCGTGGTGGAAGACGGTGTCGGCTTCGTCGATTGCACGCAACATGCGTGTGAACTCAATACGTCGCAGGTCTAACTCCAACAGCGCATCATCCACCGTTGGGCTGCTAGCTACGTGATGCTGAAAGAGTTGTTGAAGGGCATTTTCGGCCTCAACATTCATCCTCAATCGCCTGACACCAGGTCTCTTCGTCTGGATGCATTGTTCGCGGCAAAGTGAGGACCTGAGCTGAAGCACTTGGCCAGCAAACTGATTGATTTCATTCCCATCAATCAGCTAACCGCATTGACTAGTAGTGATCTTTGAAAGGTCTTTGTGTGCGTTGAAGGGTGGACGGCTTACGAGATAGCATACGTCGTTCACCGACGACCCCTTCCAGGATGGTACAGCACGGCAACAGCAGAGATCACATGGTGGAGGATCGGAGACAAGACTGGGCGATAAGCATCTACCTGCTCCATTATCTGAGCCGCTGGACACAGACACCGCGCTGATCATCGAAGCGTTGCTAGCGGCTGAAACGACCGATAGTGAACCAGAGGCGTTGGACTCGGTACTGCGTGTTCACGCTCACGAAGATGCTGACGCCCGAGCCCGTCACAGCAGCACTCGACGTGTAGCAATGTCACTCATCATACTAGATAATTTGCCTATTTAATAGGTAAGTCAACGACTAGTATTCAAAATCACGAGAACGTTACTTACTGGCAAACTCAGCTTTAACAACTTGACCAGTTTGGCGGAGTCTCTACCAAATTTACGATGTCTGGAACGCTGCTCTTGAGAAGAGAGGACAATGCAGAATGAATTGAAAGGTATAAGCAATTGTGTGACTCTTTTTTAATATTCACGCTCAGGGTGCTTCTTTTTTTAGATGCACCCCGGTATGGATACATTACGGGGATGGTTGTTGATCGATTCTTCTTCTTCTTCTTTCTCGCTGCCATCGGAGGCGCCGTAGGTGATATTAGCGTGGTAGACTGAGTCATTACAAACATTGTTTTGATAACCTATACATCCCATTCAAGGGCCAAGGTCAAATGCTGGGCGGTGGTGTTGATGGTAGGGTCCGTCTCGTCAAGGTGCCAAACTCGGATTTGTTGAGTTGGTGTCGCTGGTGTGCACGGGCGCCATCGTTTCGAACTCGCTGTATGGATACGTACCGGCTGTTCTCTTTCAAGCCACTTCGTAATTGGCTCCACTATTGCTACTACCGAGTTGTTGACGTTATATATTGTGGTGCCAGGAACTGGTGGCTTGTGAATCCAGTATGTAAAACTACTCGTTTATTTACTTATCGCTTGAGAGAAGCAATACACGCTAGCAGCTCCTTGTGCCTTTTGCCCGCAGCTCGGATATTTTGGGCGCGCTCTTGTTGGCGAACCTCTCTTTCCGATGATCCACTTCTATCGGTTCTCTGCTTCAGTGTGCGTCGCTGCTGATCATGCTGTAGACACCATAGACAAAGCTGAATGGTATCACCTTGGCCCGCGCTGTATCCAACAATGGCGTCAGCGAAGGACGCTGTGCGGGATTGGACGTTCTATCGAAACTCTGGAGCGCTGTACCCAGGGTGCTCGCAGTTCCATTTGTCTCCGTAGAGATTCGCGCTGCCACTTAAAACTGTTGTCGTGGTACCAGCCCCGGCATCCCAAGATGTGCGTTGGCCAACCCTCTTTCTGCAGCGACAGCCCTCTTGGAAAGCTCCATATTCACTAGATGGTTGTCAGTGTGATGGCGCCCATTGGCTGCCTGTTGAAAATGACCGATCGCATCGTCGGCAAGCTTGCGCTCGATATTAAAGGCCAAAAGCTGAATCGAGCTCAAATCTTCACTCCGACTCTCCCCGGAGGATTGGGAGAGGTTCAGAAACTTGCGCTCCAGGATAACCCCACTACAAAGCTCCCCCCGTACTTCTGAGCAATTTTTGTATGCCTCCGCAACCTGATCCCATTCACTTTGCCTGTGTGGCAAACGGTCTGCTACGATTGATAGCAATCGAAGCTGCTAGTCTACATTAAAATGTTTCGTCCCGCGCGCCTTCGGCATCTAGAAATAGTTCATATTAACCACCCGTAGACACACTACCAACTTGAAGCGACTGACCCTACTACTCACCTAATCGTCAGCACTTTTTACCTTCAGTGCAAATCTTGGAATGCGAGTGCTTCGGTTTCCGAATCCATACGAAGGCGCAAATGTTTCCATATTTTCATTGTATTTATATTATGATGTACTTACAATGACGTATTGCTTCGAACATCTTTGTTTTGTGAAATCACTGAGTAAACGATAGTCAATTGGAGCCCTGGGAGATCGTAAAGAGTGACGGTGACTTGGCATTGTTCTTCTTTGAACAACTTGTGCGCCGAGTACGTGCTGATGCGAACAATGGCATCAGGCGGAGGCAGATCGTTATATTTAGAATCCACACCCACAGAGTTGACGTTAGCAGGACCGAGTTAATGTTATCCATGTTCTCGTCGTAGTGTGCTTGGAATACATATCATCAATACAACCCCCTGTTAGGCAATATACTATACCCAAGCCAAAGTCACACTTTCCAACGTACCGCGAGCAGTTCGCCGAGGCTTCCGGTTGTACTAGCGTTGTTGAGTCGCCTGAAGGTTGACCGAGGATTTTAGTCACCACGGCGGACGGAGCTGGTTTCAGCTTTGTACCGCTTTGTTTTGTGAGTTGTGACTCCTTGTTGCTTCGTGCTTGGTATAGCACAAAATGAAGACTGAAACTGTAGATTGATGGTGGCCGGCGTAAGCTATCTTCGATGATCTATGGTGAACAAATGAGGCGGTCATTGCCTACATCAGTTCCATAGATATACTCATTATCTCATTGTTGTACGATGCTTTGTCGCCGTAGCATACTGAGAGCACGTCTATGAAATGCGTTAGGTTTTATAATGAGTGACACGACGCAAAGCGCGCTACTAAAGACTTAGATTAGCACTGTCGTAGGAGTTATCGAACCGCAGACAACTCAACGAAAGTATCAGCGGGTAAAATAAAACAAAGACGCCTTCGAAAGATACCCAACACCCCGTTGTCGTCAGTGACGACAGTCATGAAGCGCGTTTTAAAATAAATTCGCTCGTACATGCAATTTCCAAACCTGGGGTCCGATCCGCACGGCGTAGTAAATACGACGAACACCTACAAGGTACATGACGCTTTGGCCTGTGTGAAGCTTTGGTCTGTGTGGCACGACGAGAAAACTGCTTCTAAAGGTTTCGATCAGCGTTACCGTGGAAGCGATCTAACCTCATGCAACACGACGAAAGTATCCGCGGGTCAAAATAATACAAAGAATCTTTCGAAATATATTTTAATGGCTCGACGCCGTCTGTGACGACAATCATGAAGCGTATTTTAAAATAAAGCCGTTTGCACATGTCGTTCCCAACCGTAGAGTCCATCCGCTTGGCGTAGTGAACGCTGCGAATGCCTAGAAGTACATGATGCTTCGGACGATATGGTACAACGCAAAGCTCGCTTCGTTACAAATAGATCAGTACATTAGTTGGATTAGCTAGAAAGTAAGCCGTCATGGTGGATCTTCGGCAATACGATCTACCAGGCACGCGGAGAACGCACTTACGGTTTTAAAAGTCTGTTTGTTTTGGTAAGATGATAAAAAATAAGATGGAAAAATGGCGACAACCGCGCGCTTTACGTTTGAGCACTATAGTTCCGATACTACCGGTAGACGTAGAGTATGTGCGGTGACGTAGAGATCTTTTTCATATTTACTTCTTGACCCCCAACACACACAATGCCCGCCCACGACAAACTAATGCCCCGTGGGTATGTTGTCCTCTACCACGCGGTTTCCGAGCCAACAGTCGACTACATCTAATCGCTGTCGCAGGATGACGAGACGTTCTGACCTGGGATGGGATCGTTTACGCCAAGCACCGTTTCCGCGCCTTCGTGTCGCTACCCCGCCCAGAGAGCTATCGATCGAGTTGCAGCGGTTCTGCAAACCATTCTGTCATTGACAACACTCGTGACATCGACGATGTGTTCATCTACTGCTGGGGGCGCCCACACGTAAGAAGTAGCCAAAATTCGCTGCAGAAGCATCTCAACAGCTTTCATGACTTCTACTTCAAACATACTACACGCACATTACCGTAGCGGATTCAGCATATTGTCGCGGATGCTCCAATCAGGGTGGTCTTGGGCGGAAGCTTCGCTATGCGGGTGTATTTCTGCGTTAGTCCAATCTAGCTACTATGTCTCCTTCTGATTTACTCAAATAAATGGTAGTCCTGTATGATTCCTATGTGCTGGAATTTTGCGCCGTGTGTTGGCTCAGATGACTTGAGCTGGATCGATCTGTTTGATAGGCATTCAATAGATATAATTTCATTCGTCGAACTCTAAACCGCCGATCCCCTCTTGATACTGCTTGTGTCGCGATGAGTGGTTTTGAGGGAGTGGGCGTGTAGGCTAATTTGTGCACTTCAAGTCCTGCGTTCGCGTCCAAACGTAATTCGCATATGTGAAGGAATGGTTGATGTTGCTTCTTATATGAGCAGTTATATCGCTTCGAAAGCTCAGCAATCCATCGAGCTTGCCGTCTGGAGCATTGAGAGCGATATCCCAGCGTCTGACACGCATTACATGCGACGTTTATCGAACGTGATCGAGTTTTGTATACACCGGGGTCTCTTTTCCCAATTTACCTCGTCAGACCTTAAAAAAAGAACGTGTATTAGAAGTGAAGGCTCGCTATGGTATTCTCCCTTAACGCTATTAACCAGATTTCCTCTTGCAATGCGTCCCCTGACGGATGAGCCCACGCCGTAATATCTGGTGTAATGGGGCTTAGCGTCAAAAACGCAAGGCGCGACATTACTCTCGATACTAGCAAATAGGACTGTTCGCGCTTGTTGGCAACAACCGTTTTGGATTTCTACTCCGTCACCACCATTTTGCGTAGCGTCTGCCCTTGGACTTTGTAAACCGTAGACGCTACGGCACAAACCAAAGGAAACTGTTTTATTCGTGCCACTAGTGCGCGCGGATTGCCGCGAAAGTTGCCATTTAGTGGGATTGCGCTTTCGCTATAGGCCTGATACTCGAACAGCAAAGGAAATACATCTGTGTCATCAAAGGCTCGCATCGCAGATGCCGTAACTTCACGTGATATGCGTACAATCACAGTAGGTGAAAGAACGCTTGGAATCTTGACACAAATATCATGAACGATGCGAAAAGTTGTTACCGGCTCCAAAATAATTGGATGAAGCTTACCAAGCGTTTCACTTGCAACTTGTTTTGCCGGTCTAACATTCTGGATCACTTGAACAGGCATACAGTACGAGTAAATCAATATAGGGCGAATTTCGAGTCGGGTAAGGCCATAACCATTTGCTTTTCCGTCCGATTCAACGCCGCTAGCTTGCCGTTGAAGTCTGTGACGACACGTACGGGGTATTCGTTAGGAGCCAAACGTTTTGCTGTAGTTGCAATGTATGAATTGTTAATAGCAAGTCGCGTCAAACTATCAGGAGTAACAAAAGTTGGGGGCACGTTCGCATCAATAGCAGAGTCTCCAAAATGGCTTCAGGCGTCATTACACGCGTGTTGATAATGTCAACAACCGTCCATGATATTTCAATGTGCCATTGAAGCCATTAAGCCAAGCGAAAGTGCCTTCCGGCAAGCGCAATGTACATCGCTCTGTTCGTACAACCCTCTGTACAATTTTTGAAGAGCCACCTCACCACACGGCGGTGCCCCGCTCGCACAACTTCGTCCATTGCTAGCCCTCCGGGCGGTGTCTGTGGAATAAAAAGCATACGTTGCAGCTTATGCCAAAATTGACGCAAAACGCAAGCGTTTGAAGCAGTCGACGCTCGATGGCTACGGTACATATGATGCGGTGCGTGAGGTGTGTCCTGTTGTTCGAGAGACACGAGATTACATTGAAATCAAGCAGAACATTGGTGAAGCAGAATGTAGTGAATGGCCAATTTCCAAGTGCCAATGTGCGGAATATTGCGGCGGAGCGTGCGTGAATTGAAGTAGACGGATCTAGTGCTGCGATACCACGTCCAAGTCTAAGGTAGACTACGGCAATCGACCTTGGACATCGTACGCGGTCGTTCGCGCGAGATTGAGAGTCAGTGTTACATCGGAAAATGGGGTACAGGGTCTTCGCACTAGAGCGCATTAAAAAGGGGACTGTCGTGAGGGAATACGTGGGTGAAATCCATGGTGTTAAGCAGAAGAAGAAGCAGCTAAGACAGAGCGAATATATCATGGTGCACGGATCCAACAAATTCATCGACGCAATATGTTATACCAATGAATCTCGTTTTTTAAACTACATCTGCGCACCAAACTGTCAAGCTGAGGAGTGGACAGTTATTGGTAATTGCAGAATTGGGGTAGTTGCTGCCGAGGACATCGAGGGTGGGGACGACATCTCTTTTGTATACGGCAGCGAATATGCTCTCGGCAAGTATTTGTGCGGTAAGCGCATGGCGGTACAAACATACGTTGACTGCTCGATTTTTTTATGCTGTTATTTTTTATTTTAATAATATACATATCAAAAGAAAAATATAACGAAACGTCGTGCATTTTCGTTCGTCGTGGCTTTTGTCTCTTAGTCATAGTTCTATTCATGTGGTCTCCACAGCCCGTCTGGTCCGATGTCCACGAACCATTTAACCGTAAAAATACTGGGCCTCAGGCTGGACAGCCTGTTTGGCTTGAACGTCGACAAGAATGGGAAACAGCGAGCCAGATTTGCGGGTTTCGTGCGGGATACTGCCACGTATATGTGCTCGAATTGTCAACTGGGTGCTTTGACCGACCCTTCCACCAGCAACACGACGCGTCGAAATGCCCCCCCTGTGCTTTCCACGCAGTTAAAATCATGGCCAAGTCTACTGTATACTGAGAATACTTGATTTCTTGCGAAGGCCCTGCCACATCGGATAGACTAATTGAATAGTTGTCCTGATTTGACAGTATATGGTCAATAGTTATAACCACGGCATCAATATCCCGCTTCTCAAAACCATCAACGAGAGCACAGTTAAGATTCAAGCCGGGTGGTCGATTCGCCTTGGATATAGGGTTGTCGTCAGCCGGACGTTAATAATTAAAAAAAATTGTGGTGGGGACGACAAATCTACAACGAACCGACGTTGTTTGATAGCCTCGGACGTCAGTCTTTCATCGTCCCAACCGATAGAATGGAGCCAAAACCGCGTTCCGTTGGCAATTCCGAGGCCAATATTTCCATTGGCGTTATCTAAAATCTGGCCCGGCGCATCATAAAAAAATAGCCGAAAAGCTCGGGGTGTTCGTCTTCATTATATATCAACTCCGCAATAGAATCTGGAACTTGGGTGGTCAGCGTTTTTTTCAGCAAAACAACAACTCGTTGGGCTTGGAGGCTAGCTTTTGATGCCATGCAAGGGTTTAGAACAGCACGACCCGTACTGCTTGTCACGAGTATCGTTGAACCGTTTAACCAATTCTCATCCGCCCCAATATCCACTTTCGTCAGCTGTTTAGTAATTGCCTCCACAATACCGAGGTCTATCGGGTGAAAATTCGCGTCTTCCTTTGTCCAGAAAGTTTGCGTTGGGTAGGATTTTTTCCAGCATTGCTTTTGGAATTCGCACTCGCTCGCGCGTTGTTGCTGCTGGACTTTAAACACCTTAACTAAGCCAAATAGATATTTGACGTGGGATCACTCCTTCACATATACATTATTTTGCAGAGAGATGTTCCTTTCACAACTGGGACTTGCCAAAAATCGCCTGTCTGAAAAGAAGGGAAAAAAACACGTTAGGGTGAACCCACGGAGAAGGTGAAAACATGTAGTTCACGTACTAAAAGGATCGATATACCCCCAAAACACCCGTTACAGTTGAAGAGTTCCCGGAGCCGTTCATCCAGCAGCACCAAGTAATCCCGCTTTCTGCATTGAGATTTTGTCTGCAACTACAAGAACAGCGGTTGGATCAAAGAGGTGTCTACGAAACGCTGTTGCGCTGGCTGACATCGTATTTCCCCCCCCCGCCTTGCTGTATTTATGCGCAGAGTGAAATATTATTCCTTTATTCAATTGGCACGCTCCCGCTCCTGTGGGGCAAGTCGCTACCACTTGAACTCACCGAAGTTGTAGCTCGTTGCATATTCTACGCACCACAAATGATTTTCCAGTTCCCCCGCCACCGTGTAGCAAAGCTAAAGACCGAGTTAATGGGGTAACCGCCTAAACCCGATATGTCGGTCACAGCAGCAAATTGCTCAATCGACAACTCACAAACGGCAATTAAGTGTGTAAGCTGTCGATTCACATAGTTCTTGTCATTTAAATCAAATCCGCCAATAGTCATCGCGCCCTTCATGTGGGCGTTGTATAGACACGGCAACGAAAGGGTCGCTCCGTCGTTTACACGCACGCCATCGGAGACGAAAAGGGAAAATTGATTCCGTAGCCCCCAAACGCGCTCCACTACTTTAGAAAGCGTTCTTTGGCATTAAAGAACCAAACATATTTTTAAGCGAAGCTATACCTGAGCAGCGCGCCGGGGAACCGCTTGATGCGCGACAAAGCAGTTCGTAAATGTCGACTGGTTTTGGTAGACGCACACTTCAACCCGACCACCACGTCCGGCGACTCAAGGATGATCCTCATCAGTCACGCATTTCAACGATGAAGACGTACACCTGCGAGGCAACGTCGATCGGGTTTGTGACGATGCACGAAACCAGGTGGTGAGGCTTCTGCACGTAGCCGCACATGGACATCTTGCCCGGTCGGAGGACGAAGAAGGCCACTCGTTTGCGGAGGGTCGAACGCGAGTCGGGGGTCGCTCTAGAGACTCTCCAGAGCGAGTAATGCGTCGCGGTTGACGGCGAGCTTCCCAAAAGCCTTGTAGACGTTGCTGCTCTTGATCTCCACTCCATGCTTGATCTTCTCATACACCCATCGAAGCTGCTTTCTACGGTAAGCACGCTTGAACGCGGCTATTATTCCTGCATCCATCGGATGTAGGAAAGCAGTAGTGTTCGGGGGCAGAAATTCAAGGCGAACATCAGTACATACCAACAATGTATCGGTATTGTGGGAGGAAACATTGTCGAATATCAAGAAGATGTGGCATCCAGAGGCCCGCATGTCGCGATCGAGGTTGAGTAGCCATTCATGGAAACGCTGACCCGTCATCCTCGCTTTCTGGTTGGCCCTGTAGTCGAAGCCGAGTTGGACAGCTGTGCGCTTCTAGAAACAGTAGGGCTGTTTGGAGCGGCCCCCCAAAAGTGGGGGCAGTGCGTCAGAGCCGTTGGCATTCGTGGTGAGCGCGAGTGTGATTCGGGTTTTGTTCTTCTTGACGCCGCGGGCGTCTCTTGAGCAGATTGAACGGGCGGGCGTTATAACGTAGCATAAGCCCGTTTCATCCATATTGTAGATGTCTTGAGGTGCGTATTGATCTGTTAGGTCTTGTAACCGCTGCTCGCAAGATGTCGGATATCGTTGACGGGGCGGGTGCCCGCTTGAGCTTGAAGACAAGATTTGCCCGAGAGGCAAGATCGTGCTGGGTCATGGTCGGGCACTCGGCTGCCTTCGTGATGAGCTGGCACTTCTGGTGGATCCTCATCCAGAGCCCCATGACGTATTGCGGGCGCAGCGTGGCTCCGATTCAGTTATGAGCAGTGGGCCTGATAGTCCACGCATGCAAAGTGGGCTGGTTTCGGCTGGTGGGCTGCTTGCGAGGAGTGACTTGCGGGCGGCGTGCGTGTGGTGCTGCTCCTGCTTCGCGAGATTTCGCTGGTGAACGGGAGCTCCCGCTCAAACTCAAACCCTTCTTAAAGCAATAATATCATACGTAGGAGGAGATTAGTTGCGACTGGTACCGGAAGTGGTAGCTTGGACTGTACCTACTTTTGTGCATGTAGCCATATGGCTCGTACCTACTTATGTAACTCTGTCAACCTACTTACGTAACCGTAACCAGCCCAAGTATTTCGAGTGTTTTTGGATGGGAGGGGTTTAGCAGCCCGGCTTGACGTGTTGCAAAGTAATGACCCTCAACTGCGGCGACAGTTTCAGCGTTTACCTGGTTCTCGATTGGCCGAAGCTTATGAACTTCTCCTTCAGTGAATATATATCCGTATCAAATGTACTGAAGCGCGACGAGATTAGCCTCCAATATCTTCACAGTGGTTGTGTTCAATCAACCATGAGAGGGCTGGTGAGCTAAATCTGCTGAAGCATTTCGATGAATATGTGCTTTGTGCATTTGGATACACAACTCCGCATTTACTAAGTGGCCGAGAGAGGTCCGCACGACACCCACATAATCATTTCATTAGTTAATAGCATTTCCACGCGTATATGCTGGGTCATCGCAGCATAAATTCACGCAAGTCGTGAGTTACATACCAAGTCCAATGAGCCGCGCCTCCATGCGATTAAGCACAACCAGTTCACTCGGTGATGGCGCAATCCGAAATCATCTTGCGCTGCAGAAATTAGGCCTGTTTTTCTCCCGTCGAGAGTTGTTGCATTGCCTACTGATCAAAATCATTTGACTGCCTCTGCTCGGCTCTGTGAAGCCACCTACGGTCAGAACTTCACACACACACCAGCAGTATTCCTCGGAGGTACAAATCGATCGTCCTGTGGGTCAAATTGCTTGACCACAGCTTGTTCTGAGTTTGATAGCTCCCCGCAGCTACCACCTATGCGACGAAACGAAGTATCATCGCAGGAATAAAAGCGAATTATTCCCGGTTGATTATTCGCGTTCGCGCAACATTTAAGATTTTATCATCATTCGATCAACATGCAACCCCTCTCTAAAATGGCGGCGCCCTTCATGGTCATAGTTTTCACATGGTCCATGCGCCATCACACGGTATGAGGAATGTGGAGGGCCGTGAAGTGCGAATCCGAGAGTGTGTGGATAAAGAGGGCGTATTTGAAATAATATACCTACTAAAATAGAAATTAACCAAAAGTAAAATAGCCCTCTTCGTTGTGTGTTTCAGCAAAAGTGGCGGTGCGCACAAGCCATGCATAACGTGTATGGCGGTTATGAAGCGAGTGCTGCCGAGGGCTACTATACTACATCATATAGCGTCGCGATCCGTGAAACTGGCGAGCTGTTTTCTGCGTGATGCCTTCTCACGTTTTTCCTTAGACAAATGGCTCACACGATTCACACGTTTGAATTAAATTATAAATAAAAATTGCGCACCCTGGTAGTGCAACGGGTACGTTGCACAGACAGATCAATTAGAATTAATTCGGAACGCGAAAAATAGGTACCGATTCTATACAAACTTCAATTGACCGAATTTATGAATTTGCGACTTTAGATCTACTCTGAGAGAACACTTCTTTCAACTAGATGATATATACAGTTTGACAGCACTAATGGAGATTTAAATGGTATGTTACGTTACTAAAATTCGCCTAGACGTGGCATAACGTTCTTGTAATGCTAAATTTGCATGAAATTGTGCATCTCGCATCTCCCAGTTGAGTAGAGTTTCGAAGTTCTCGGTATTTCTGTATCTAATTGATTGTTATATTATCGGTTCAAAGAGGCTCCGCCGAAGCCAAACGGCACCTATATGGATTGAACAAAGTCAGATGCCGGCTCAAGTCATTTTATTGTGCGTTTGGAGTTTCCCAGCGTTGGCCCAACTTGGAATACCAGCTTTCCTACCACGGGCGCGCCATACAACCCGTACTGTAACAAAATGCTCACTCGCTTAGTCTCAGATCCCCGGATCGGAAAGCGGATGTCGCATCTGAGTCAAGCAGATAAAGATAGCGCCGAAGCTGGCCTTCTCGCAGCGGCTCGTAACTTAGCTTGAAAATGTCGAGGGGAGCACTCACACCAGATACCAGTCGCGAGCACACCCCAGACCCCGTCTCGAATGACAGGAAACTTCCTAAATGGTCTTTTAGGCCCCGATGAGGCCCCGGAACATCGGGTCAGATCTACACAGATGAGTTCCATTTAAACTTGAGTAATATTAACCCTTTCGCGGTAGAAGGGCACATTTATCGCCCATATAGGGCGTTTGAAAAACGCGGTGTGAAAACACCGTCTACATGGGCGCATCCTGTGCCCTTTTACACAAGTTCAACCGTAAATGCACCATCTTTTATGACAAGTAATAACTAGTACGATCAGTAATCATCAAACCATACAAAAATTAAGTAGCATGCATATGATCGTGTGCATCTGCAAATCACTGCAGGTACTATGTTTCAAGAGACATGCAAAACGAGTACCGTGATTTGTCTTATGGGCGCATTCTGTGCCCTTTTAGAAGCAAATTACTTAGGCTTGTATAGTATAATTAAGACAAGAGGCTCGCGAAAGGGTTAAGATCGTCGAAAGCAAGGTTGGACCTTTGTTGTGGTGGCATGTTAACCGTACCAAGTATCCCAACTTAAGTCAGCTATCATTGAAGTGACTGAGAGCTTTGGCGTTTAGTGTTTCTTCTGAAAGCACTTTAGCTACGGAAACATTTTGACTGTGAAACGAAGCTCGCAAGCGCTACCGATGGTAAGAGATTTGGTGTTAATAGCTCGGATCTGGAGGATTGGTCATTTGGGAAGATGCCAGCGCTTTAGTGCGCATCGGGTACATTTCTGCATAATTCAATATATCTGATGAAAACCAACTTATTTGGAAGTCGATTCGTGGTTATGTTAATACCTCCTTTGGAAGCTTTATCTTGGTGACTCGGTGATATTCATCTTGTAGTAGTCCAGTACTTAGTTCCAGTTTTATCGTTCTATCATGGAACATGAAGATTTTGGTCATAGCAGGAAGCTATGTGCGGTCCCACACCTCAAACACCCACCTGTTCTGGTTTTACCAAAGCTTCAATAATTATAGACTTTGCCCTAGGCAGCAACAAAGCAGCTCTGTCGCCTTTTCAAGTGGACAGTGCCTTGCACACCACCGCCGCCTCGTCCTTGGACTTGCACTTGCACTGAGACGGTGGACCCTATCGCTAAGTGTACAGACATTCGTATTACTCTTAAAACCTTCTAAAGCACTAGCATACAATGCAGTGTTCTTAGCCACGCTGGCTTTCGTCGCAAAGTTGAGCGACGCTCCTGAGTGGATCAGGACCGTCATCGGTTTTTGGTACCCTTTCACGCTGGCGGTGACGACCACGAGATAAGACCGCGCGGCGGCCACGGTGACACACAGAAGTGTCATCCCAGGAACTTGCTTCTTTGAGAGGGTGATGAGTGACTCACTTTCCTCGGAGAGGAGAGAGGAGTCCCAGCCAGGTGTCCCGTCCTAACTGGGAGTCACCGCTGTCCGACGCTGTCGCCTCAAGGCGATTGAGAACCGGACGAGCTGAGGGCTTCTTGTCGGGTGGCACCTTTCATGGGTTGGTGTGACAGTTCCGACGGAAGTGACCAGGTTGGTTACAACCGAAGCAGCGACCACTCGCACGTTGGGTCCGCTGGGAGCGTGCCGACTCGGCAAGAGAGATCTCGGACCCCCACTTGCTTCGACATGGGGCGTGTGTCCTTGCGCTGAGCGCACGCCGTGATCTTCCATCCCGATGTGGGCCACCTCCTTAAATGGCTTCGGCTGACACTGGAAGAGCTCCGTCCGAACCGGACCGTGCGAACGCCGACTATGAAGACCGTCACCTTTACGTCGTCAGAGCGGGGAGCGCCGGCCATGGCGGCTTCGTGGTTGTGAAGTTCTTGGGGCGACCACTCCCCTTGCTTGTTCCGCAAGAAACTGGAGCTGTGACGATAGGCCACATTGGCTAGGAGGAAGGTAGTGCGTAGATCCTGTTCCATGAACGACCACGAAGTGAAGTACGCCGGAGTCGTCGTTTCATAGGCCATAGCTCATGTACGCGCGTACCCTCCAAGGTTGGTGTGGCGAAGTCGGTGACAACTTTTTGCCGCCCAGGTGTATAGTGCTCGCGCTACCCTTTAGGGACCCCCCCCCCAAAAAAAAGAAAAAAAAAGAAGAAGTAGAACTTCCAGGAGGAGAACAGGCGGGTACCTCAAAACGAGAAACCTCGTCCGGAGTGGCGTATGTACCTTCCGTAATCCCCTTCTCGGCCGTTTGTCTTCGGCGGACCGGATTCCACGTCGTAAGTTGTTAATATGGGTATAGACAATATTAGAGTACTGAGCGTGGACGAATACCAACCTCCAAACGAACCCTTTCCAACATTCTTCTCTTCGACTCGCGCACCACCTTCGCTTGGAGGAAATATACAGACTAGTACGCAGTACTATCACACAGTAGTCTATCAATAATTCCAGGGGGCGATCACTAACAAACCTCCCAGACTGCAGTTAATATGGAATGAATAAAGCTCCTCTGAGAGAGAGTGTACTTCCCAACTAATAATATGGAATAAAACGGTTCACTCCAGGTGTACGAGCCCGAGTCCCCGCCTAACTGTGAACTTGACCTTTTTTGTGGGGGTGAGAATCCACGCACGTCCCCTTCGCACGGTCAGTGTGTCTGGATGTCGATTTTCGGACGAGTCCGACCTCCAGTGGGCGGTCCCTAGTCTCGGTAAGCTGCTGTCCTCTGGTCCCAGGCGATATTCGCCTCGCTCCCGTGCACGGAATTACGATACACTTGCGGTTCTTGAGGTAAAACGGAATCTGATATTAGGTTATCTTGATTTCTCTCTCTCTCTCTTGTCTTGGCTAGAAGATTTTCCTGCAAGAGGCTTCTGACACTCAAAGCGTTGATCTCTGATCTGCATGCTTCTTTTATCATGATCTTTGTATGGGGTGGTGTCCCATCTTCAACTTCGGGGCGTGTAATCTTTCCACACGTCGGGACCGCATCCTCGCACGTGATCGTGACTGGTTAGGCAGTCGTGGTATAATCGTCCCAATCTCTGAGCCGAACCCATCTTGAAATCTGACTTGACTTGGTTTAATGGGTCCTCCATTTACATAAGTAGGTAGATCTCTTACAGATATTGCATAAGTAGGCACAGCAGCACATGGCTAGCGTGTGCAGACATGTATCATATGATTGGCTGAAAGTGGAGGAGCCAGACCCCATTCCAGCCAATTAGCTGTTGACCTGCATTTGAGTGGTTCACATTAGACCACGGTCCCCCGCCCTGGTCCCAATAATAAAACAGAGTTGATTTTACTTCGGACTTAATACTTGGTCTTAGTGTTACTGAGAACTGGACGCTTCCTCATTGCTACGTGTAAGCTAGTGACAGGTGCTCACTAGGCCCGTTACACTTGGAATTTGTATGCGCTCTCATTCCGGGTCACCATCCCCTCAGTGACTTCACGCTTGGACTTTCTCCTCTGGGAGGTTATCACCCAACTCTCCTCTGGGACGTGACTAGTCCGATTCTTTCCAACCGGAGTCGTGTCATTGGATAGCCCGAACGCCACATAAGCCGATGCGTCATAGATCTGACCAGCGGTTAGCGCGATCTCGATCTCACGGACCCAGAATAAACTACTGACTGTGTCTTTGCCGTCGAACGTCGGAACCGACATCTTGACGGGCTTTATCGAGACAGCGAATGAAGCCGTGCTCGTGGCGGACGATTGTGCCGCACTTTGTACCTCAGCTTGCATGGTCCCACGAGCGGCTTCCTGTGAAGCAGCGCTCACGTGGTCAATCCGACAACCTGTACTTGTCGAAGCGTTCCACGCTCGTCCTTTGCTGCTGAGTAGGAAGGTTGGGAAATCTAGCGAAGGCTGTCTCGCCTAGGAGGCTGACCATCATCTCCAGCATAGCCCAGTGGGCATCGGAGAGGTGAGAAAGTTCTGCCGCGCCGGCAGCCAACTCCCAGGGTCAAGGAGACCGTGGTTGTAGAGACCCGCGTCGGTCGCGGGATTGAATACAAGTGCTACCAGGTGTGACGGAGATCACACGCACCGTAACGTTGAGGAAGCAAAACACGCTATCCGCAACTAACGCCTGGCGTCTCTGTTGTTTCTTTTGCAAAAGGCCCTGCATTTCCGGTCGCCTAATGTACCGGGTACCGAACGACCTGGACACTTGTAAGTTTGGGTAAAACTGGCTTGTATTAATAACACTCACATGTTCCAATAGACTGTTTTCTATATGTATACTGAATCCCTGTCTAAAAGACGATTTTCCTGAGCGGTCGGCTCCAGTGAACCGTTGACCCTTAGCCTCGCCCGACCCCTAACTAAACATATCACCAGGGGAGGTCTACTTAGAATATTATGCCTGGAAACACCTGACGACCTCACAGTGGTGTTTGACACACAGTTAGTGTTGGTCACACCGGCCGGTGTGGTCCACACCAGAGAACTTCACATTTTCTTGAAGAGGACGCCGGCCAATCCCGGCCCCATTACATGATAAGTGGGTGGGTACTCGAATTTGTCTAAAATTCAAATTCCAAAGTTAACTTTAACACTGAAGCAAAGCGCTTTTGAAATTTATGCAAATTCAAGTTGTCAGAATTATACATTTACGATCAGTCCCATTTCCGTCCCTCTAAGCATAGCTAATGTCACTAATGCACCCATGGGCGCAGTTCCATAACATAATTCTCCTTATTGTCCGCCCTGTGTGGATGTATAGCGTCCATTTCTCGAAAGATGTCACAAATCCGCAATGTAGACGTTTCACTTGGTCGACGGTTTGCTCCGCATCCGAGTTGAGTTCGTAGTGGTATCACCATCACATCGTTCACCATCCTTTATCTCCACGTCCTGTAGGTCGAACGCTCGCGCCTTCGGGTGACGACCCGAAGTCTCTCCGCTGGTGTTGCGCTTCAAAAGCGGAGGCTGACGCTCCGTGATCTGGCCCGGAGGGGCATCGTCGAGCTGCGCGCTTTCTTTTGAAATATCGGAATAGAAGCCAACCTCGTGTGTATGCAATGGAAGGTCAGCACTGAGCTGTTCTTTACTCAATCAGCACATCTTGAAGTTAAAATTCACCCCTCGCGAGCAGCGATGGCCTCTTTTAGGTCTTTGGGGTTCGAGAAGAAAATGATGGCTTCGTCTTCACGCTGTTTTATGACCGCTTTATGGATCCGGTGTTTTAGTCCCTCTACAGCGTGGATATCGTGTACGTCTCGAAGCAGGGGGTGCAGGGACATGACGCAGACATAGGTGGGTGGGTGGGTTGTGTTCAACGCTACAAAAACAGACACGAAATCGAGCTCAATGTATGGCTTAATAGTCTACTTTAAATGGAACCTGTAATGTTATCATGACCCGTGTTATCATACTCTCATCCAAACTCGTACAAATGGATTGATAATAATTTGTTCTAGAGCAAGTTGCATACCAACGTGTACTTTGTGCGCTTAATTCTTACGTCATAGCTACAGTGTGACACCTCAGACCACTTACACTGTATCTTTACTCGAGAGATAAGTGTTTCGCATGACTTGGCTGCGATGAATAACACAAAGAATTGGCGACGGCGGATTGTGTTGCAAGATTTCGATTCAATTCAAAGCTCAAAGTAGCACTCGTTTGTGCTTTAAAGCACGTTAATAGTGTCGTCCAAGCGATACTTGGCGACGCAGGTGTCCACTACTTCTGAATTTCGATTCATTCCAGCATTCTGTGCGTGCTTAAAATTGCATTCAAAGGGAACTTCAAGAGATACTTGACGGCGGGTAGCTTGCAAGTATCTACTACTTCCAGATTTCAAAGCATCATATCTCAAAGTTGGATTATTGCGTGCTCCGAGATCCAGTGAAGTTTAAACGATGTATTTCTGCAGAATTCTAGGTCATCTACCTGCGTTATTAAAGATTTAGTTCGTTCGGGACCAATCAAATCTCAGAATCTTTTATTATGCGCTCAATACTGCATTGAGAGTGCAGTGTGTACGTATATATAGTGACCAATTAAACCACAACATTTATATTTAATAGATATGTGTTATTGTACCAACGATATACGGCCTTGTATCTCAAGTGTCATTATGTCATCCTGTTGGATAGTGTCTAGTGCTGCGTGCATGCGTCCGCAGGAATTCCACGACGTCTGTAGGAGTGATGATGTCCAGTATGACACGTCCTCGATGAGTGCACGGGACTCTAAGAGCCGCCTTTCTACTAGAGTAGCCATGTGACTTTGATGGCGCTTCATCTGTAAATTCCGCTCGTTCTAGGTTTTGACCGGAGCAGCGCCCAACTTATAATACTGATTTTGTTACAAGTTATTTCACAGTACTATCTATCCGCTTGATGTTTCACAGATTAACTGAATACCATCACGACTTTTTACCTACACCGGCCACCCTTATTAGTCGGACCCTGACTAATTCTGGTGTAAGGATGTTGGCTCGATTTTTTCGATTTTTGATTGGCCATAGCGTTGGCAGTTTTTTATTTTTACCCAATGATATGTTGATATTCCTCACCAGGGCGACGAGATCTCTTCAAATCCGGTCTTATTTCTGCGGAAAATGGACTTTTGTAGAAACGCCCAGTTTTGTGACGTCACTAAAGTGCCAATGCACAACTAATAAAGTGGCACGACTAATAAGGGTGAACGGTGTATTGTGCTCGAGAGGTGATGGGTCCCTAATAAAGATCGGGTGACTAGGATACAAAACTAAACTAGAGTGGATTCTTTCATAAATTAGAGCGAGAACCGTCGCGAGTGAAACAACAAATTGTCATTCTCCTAGAAAAAGTAACAAAATATGCTTATTCGCAAGCGTACTATTATTAGAAGTTCCTCATTGCCCCCTTGGTTTAGCTTCTGATTACCTCTTTCGTGGTCAAAGGGGGCATTTTGCACCCTAGACTTACCCCTTTTTTAGCTGCAAAGGGGGCAAAACGCCCCCTTTCATGATTTCCTGCTCAACCGAGCAGTTCTGGTTGGCTCGTAATTTTTGTCCAATGCCCCAACTAACGTTAGACCGCTACTGTATATGCATCTGGCATCTGGATTTCTAAACAAATGTTTGTAATGGCTAGTTCCGCACCTAAAACTGCAAAGGTCGGTGACTGGATGCACTAATCCTGTTAGTTGACGCATATCATCGTAAAAGGCAATTAAACGCACTTTCGGCGCCTATTAGGGAGTGTTCTGCCCATTTCTGGTAGATGTGCTATATCGTACGTGGTCACTAAGACTCAGTGGACATCTGGTAACTGTTTCTTTTAATATTTCTAAGTTTCCATTAATTACGAAATAAAACCTGATTATTTTTAAAGATGCTGCCGCATTCGTGTTGTTGCTATGGAGGACGAGTTTTGGGACCGGAATCAAGCCTGAACAAAACTAGCGGAGGGGTTACAATACCCCGGGATTGGTGACATACCACTTGCGTGCGAGGATTAAGAAGGAGATATGTTGATCTTGTAAAAGAGGGCGGTCGTGCTGACTCTCTCCTTTGCTAGTCAGTCGTCGCCTGAGAATAACAAGAGAATTTACATTTGATTTGGCCTGAAGTCCCTCAACTACGCCGCCCCCTCCTTCCGATATGACCTTCTCGCTACACAGTCGTAGTGTGTCCGACCCCGAGCTGGGGGAGGTGCGCGACAGTAGGTAGCATAATTGGTCTTGACGGAAATGAGCCTGTCAAACCATTCCCGCACGTCCAGCTAGTCAGTATCATCGACTTGAAGGGCCTTCGAGACGGAATCAACGTGTTTCGGCTCTTGGAGAAGAGCGCGGAGACCTCGATTACAGGCTGTGGCTGGGAGTAGGTTGGTAATGGCATCATATTGTGCGTCAAGGGGCTCCAAAAGCTAAAAGTACCGATACATCATATCGAATGTTGAGCCCCACCGGGTGCTCTGACGAATGACAAGGTTCGTAGGATTAAGCCTAAAATAGCAACAAACGTATACTAGCCTAAAATTAAATTATCAACCAAAAATAGCGTCACAGATACTAAAAAGGTACATATTAAGTCAGTATTCTAAGCTTGAGCATTAGGTTTTGCACTTCTGCCAGATCAGATTCGTGTTGCTGAAGTTCTTGCGGCATCGCACGATTAAGTCCAATCACAGGAACGCTAATCACGCCAACGTTGTTATGAGCCTGTTGACTTGGCAATTCACTAGCAATGTAACAACACTTGCCCAACTGCTTTCCAAAGCGGTGTGGAAGAATTTTTGCGAGAAACTCTGCCTGCGCAACTGCAGACAGATCGTCGTCTTTCTATTCCAGGAAGGGCGGGGGGGGGCACGCAAAACAGTGGGTCGCTACATTCCCACCTACTTTATAACGCCAAAGACCGGAAGGTAGTATTCGCCCAAATGGGTCCACCTGTGCACAAACGGATAGGCATTTCAGCAGCAATCGCCCTCTCCACTGTCACCGAGATGTCTTCCGTTGCAGCGCGTAATGTCTCGACGATCCGATTGGTGTAGCTATTTGTCGGGGTGCCTTTAATTAAAGTCAATAAACACCATAAAGATGTCGCCTTGTCGTCCGGGTTTAAGATAAGGTAAGTTAGAAGTTGTTCATGACAATCTACATCAGCCACATGTACAGGTTTTTTAACGAGTGCTGCACATAGATGAGCAAAGAACCCGTTTCAGCTGACGTGGCTTTGAGCATCTCGGCCTTGAAGTTGGGGTGCTCCCGCCTCATATGATGTGTGGGGTTGGTGAATCCGTTGCGGCGGGTCTGTTTTCGAACCGTGCTCCAGCGACAATTGAGATACTCAAGGATAACTTCATTAAAGCCGTTGCTGCAAGGTTGAAACAAACCCTGTGAATTTGGCGAGGAGGACGGGAGACGATGACCATTGCTGGGAAGGCTAAGTAGCAGGACGTGCGTTACTTCTGTTTTGCAAAAATGCACAATGATCGCAGGCTTTGTAACCTCAGTAAACCAAACCATAGGATACATAATAGGATCAAAAGTTCGCGCTTTGACGTAGCAGCAGCTTAGCTATTATCTGGATTTTTAATCGAGAGTACTTACGAGAACGCAACTCGACGCAAAAAAAACTCTATTTTTCAATACTTAAATCCTAAGAATAAATACGTTGCGAGGATAACACTTGCGAAAATATCATTGCAAGATTATGCACCTGTCATCTTAGAACCGTTCCTGTTAAAAAAAATCGAAATGGGTGTATAGCATCGGTTAGGCTAGAATTGTAAATTCTTGTATTATATCCTAGATACAAATTCTTACGGAAGAAGCTGTAAGATAATATGGCCGGATCACATTGAAAAAAACTGGTGAATGCTGACCCTGATCGACACGAGCAACATCAAAACCCAATAACCCACTGAGTGTTGCGCGAAGAGTCCTGGGTAAAACAAAACGC
>KZ985782.1:0-32259 GCA_000687305.2 Phytophthora rubi | reverse complement strand
CATCAACTGCAGAGCGCTACATTACCCCTGCAGCCGACTGCTGCAGGCCCGTTCGTCGGTGACGTGTCTGCACACGGTCAGCACCAATACACGGCCAGTGTACCTGCTCAAGGGCAGCAGTGGAGAGCTGGGACGCCACCTCAGGGTCCGACGCACAGTTCCAGCACCAGCGCTAGTCTGCGAACGGTCGACGCAGCGTTGCAGGATGCGCGTCCGCCGCAGCAGGTTGATGAATATGTCAGCCGCGAGTCCGGCGAACCTGATACGCCTCCTACCCCGTCGAAATTTTCGACAGCAGAATGGATGGGTACAGGCAGACGCTGCTGGGGCGCACACTGGCCGACGCGCTGCGGGATCTGGAGGAGGAGCGCGACGCGCTGGAGGTGGATGGGGGCCTGCTCTTCTCGCTCTTTGACGAGGCCATGCAGGCGTAGCTACGCCGGGAGACGCCAGGCCGGACATTTACACACGAGTCGGTGGAGCTGACGGGGCAGCTCACGGCCTTCAACCGCTTCCTGGACGACTGGAGCGTGCAGGCGCGCGCCCTGCCGCAAGATATGAGGCTGAACCACTGCGTAGCTGATCTGCACTTGCCGCAGCAGCAGGGACAGGAGCAAGGAGGGGAGCAAGCAGTAGCGCTGCGGCTGAAACTGCGTCAGAGAACTTGACTACATGTATGCATCTCATCCCAGCTCTGCAGCGAGTGGATAGCTCTGTGCTGGATTTGCTGGCATTCTTCCCCCACAACATGCCATCTCCAACCTGATCTTCTGGTGTCTTCGGCAGGATCCTGTCAGGGAGATACCATTTTGGTGGACAGATAGCTCTCAACGTTAGATCTGCACTTGGCGTCTGCAGGTTGGAGCTCTCGAATGCAGCCGGATAAACCCGTGGATGCTGTGGGTGGTTCGGGTTAGAACATGATGGAAACTGCAGACAGTAAAAGTGGCAAGACCTCAGTCCAAGGAACAGAAAGCAAGTCGTAATCGTCAAGCCAGCAACTGGCTGCGTTTACGTTCTGCGAGGCCAACGGTGTTGATGGAACGCTACCTTTTCAGGGTCGAAGGCTTGATACATTCTTGGTAGAAGTATTGTGTGCCATGATGAGAATTGTCAATACTCTTGAGTGCGCCCTCTGCAGTACTCCTTTCTACCTCCCCTAGCGCTATAACGTTTCAATCCTCGACAATGGAGTCTCATATTGAGCGAAAGAATGAGCCTCCATCAGTGACGACGCTGCCAAGTCCCCAGCCACAGCAATGCAATTGATGTTCAACTGCAGGTAAGGTCGGCTGTCGTCTACTCAATAAGTCTCGTTGCAGTTGCTAAGCATATCATGATCTAACGCTACTTCGTCGGCGTGTGTTGCAGACCATCAGTGTGGTCACAAATGCAGCCTCAGGCAGTGGCACGAGCTTCCGGTTTGACCAAGTGTTGTCTCCTAACGTAGATCAAGCTGGTGTCTTTCGGTTGGTGGCTTCCGACGTGGTGGATGGAGCCCTGAGCGGCTACAACGGCTGCGTCTTAGCTTACGGCCAAACGGGAGCGGGCAAAACCTTCACCATGTCCGGAGGAGGTCCCCGTCGCCGCTTCGAGGATCGCGGACTTATCGCTCGATCGTTGTCTCGCGTATTCCAGCGCGCGCAACAGGATGTCGACCATTCCTAGATGCTGCGTGTATCGTATCTGGAGATCAACAACGACCGCCTCATCGATCTGCTTGCTCCAGATGTCAGCAGCTCAGGCACCGGGAATGCCTTGAACGACTTGGCAATCCAGGAGAATGCTCGCGCGAGAGAGAGACAAGGACCTCTTCGATCGCCTTAAGTCGGTGGGTGGCGTTGACCCCGGCTTCGAGGCTCTGCGCGACCTAGAGCAGGCCAAGCTGAACCTCCGCGAGGCGAAGGCCCAGTACGCAGCACAGGCGCTGGCTGTCAACCGCGTGAAACTGTACGTGGCATGTGATTGGCCAGTCACTTCAACTAGAGATGGATACACTGACATTTTGAATTGAACTACAGGGAGATCGACGGCTACGCGCTACAGCTGCAAGAACTGCGCGATCGCAGCACGCCCGAGCTGGAAGACGAGATCGAGATTGAGCACCAGAGTGTCCCGTTGCTGCAGCTCCAGGACGCGAAGAAGCGGTATATGGGCTACTTGGGCAAGATCAAAGCGCAGATGCTGCAGCAGGTGGCACTGCAGTTCCAGGCCTGGAAGGGCCAACAGGAAGGCTCTGTAACGGTGGCAGGCGAGTGGCCCAGATGAGCGGAGTGGAGGTGTCGACTGCTACGCGACGAAGATTGGGCTGCAATTGAAGAGGACAGGAAGGGGGCGGCTCCGAATAGACACGGCACGGTAGACGAAAGCCAGCGCGTGTTTGAAGTAGCCAGCATCTTGCCTTTCAAGGGGCAACGCGCTGTCACGTGGCACTGGCAGTACTCGAGCTGCTTTATGGACGCCTTGTGCTATCGTGGCGCATTCGGCAGAGGAGACGATCGGCAGTAGCTGTCTTGCAAGCCACGCTTTCTGATGCGACGGCAGCAGTTCGGAGGTCACTCTCTTTGTCCCCCTGGGGCGCACACAGCAGTCGTTGTGTTTTCACATACTACGTACCGGTAGTATTATAATTGTCCGGTTACATACTGACTTTCTCTTCGGCGTTGAGCCATCGGATGATGAAGAACAAGTATTTTTCGGTCTGTGTGCCATATCCTCATCAAGTTCCTGCGCCGCACAGCGGAAGCCGAACCATCTGTTTTACAATTAGTTTGTAGGGACTATTTTGCAAAGTAACGCTTAAGATGTCGTTAAGTAATCGTGAAGTCACAATAACTAGCTGGCTTGGAGCCGCACATCGAGGGGGCCTGGGAGCTCAAAGACCACTCGCGACTTTAGCTGGAACGGAAGGTGAGTGCGCGGGCGCGAATGAAAGATGCGGGCGCTGGACGTCGCGTTCCAGGCAATGGGCGGGCCAATCCTCGAGCAAACTCGACGGATCTGCGCGTTCTGCTCGCTCTAGCGTGCATAGCGCTATGCTCGACGCGCAGGAAGGAGGGAGGGATCCAGCACAAGTCGACTGACCCTTTGTCTCTGTTGTTGTTGCTGCTGCTGCTGCCAGCATGCTGTCCTCGACGATCAAGAACTCGGTGCGCAAGGCCGCGGTGGTCCCCACCCTGACGCGTGGCCTCGCCTCGGCTGCCTCGTCCACGAAGGAGGTGGAGGAGATCGGCAGCTTCGGCCAGATGACGCAGCCCAAGCTGCAGCTCTTCGGCCTGCACGCCCGCTACGCCAACGCCCTGTACAGTGTGGCGGCCAAGCAGAACCAGCTCGACTCTGTGGAGAAGGAGCTGCTGACCATCGAGGAGACCATCGCCAAGGAGCCCAACTTCGCCTCGTTCCTGCACGACCCCACGATCGCCCGTGCCTCCAAGAAGGAGGACATCGCCAAGGTCATGGAGAAGGCCAAGTTCTCCAAGCCCGTGGCTGGCCTGTTCGAGGTGCTCGCTGACAACGGTCGTCTGCCGGACGCCGTGGGCGTCATTTCTGCCTACAAGAAGCTCATGGGCGCCTACCGCGGAGAGGTGCAGGCCAAGGTCACGTCGGCTGACCCGCTGACCAAGGCCCAGTTGGACCAGGTCAAGAAGGCTCTCGGTGCCCGCGTGGAGAAGAACGAGAAGCTGCTGCTGGAGACGGTCGTGGACCCGGAGATCCTGGGCGGCCTCAAGGTGCAGATCGGCAACTACTTCATTGACCTGTCGCTCGCCACCAAGATCGACAAGATCAACACATTGCTCGCCAACTCGAGCCAGCAGTAAGTCAGTCTTCCATCGACAGGCAGGGTCACGAGTGAACGTGGCGTAGCTAGTGGGAAAGTTGGCACGAGGGGGCGTTCATTCCTCCATTGTCCATGTCGGGTTGCGCTCGTGTTCGCGGCGAGCGCGGAGCTAGCACGGAAGCTGACGACTAAATGAAGAACTTACAACGGAAATGAATGAGCTCGTGTTCGTCATATGCGTCCCGGTTGGTGTTGGTGTTGATTGGTCTTGAAATCTGTTGGCGTCAATATCGAGCTCTGTGCGCGTGCCTGCTATTGAGACTGAGAGGGTTGCATCACCATTGAATATAGCTGCATGCAGTAGCTTAGCCAGTAGCGATTCTAGCAGAAGTCATGACCTAGTCGAACGCGACTTATTTGCTGTGAATAAAAACATTAGCTAGCATCCATGGCGTCACACGCCGAGCGCTGACCTCGACGCCATGATGCACTCCTCTGCCCCCCCCCCCCCTGCTCTCTTTGGTGCTGTGCTGCGCACTACCTGTGCCCTGTTTTCCCTTCCCCCGTGCCTATCGATCTATGCGCTGACCTGTAGACGAACTAACAGCAGCCGCCTTTCGATGACTTGCTCCCTGAGGCATTGGCTTGGCTCAGAATCACGGGACTTTGGCCTCCATAGCCGTAGGAGCCTGCGCCAGCCGCGCTTCCTGCTCTGGATCCGTCGCGGGCTCGTGTTTGCTGCTCCTTGTCATGCTTCTTGAGCAGCTGCACTGCGAGACTCTCGAACAGTGCCTGCACCCCTTCGCCCGTCTTGGCGCTCGTGCGGAACACGAGCGCGCCGATCTCGTCCGCGAACTGCTGGGCCTTGGAGAAGTTGAAGTTGGACGGCACGTCGCTCTTGTTGCCTACGACCGCTAGCACTATATCATCACCCACGTGGTGCTGCAGGTCTGCAAGGCAGCACAAGGACAGGAAGAGGGTGTCAGTCGTACGATCCCGTCTCTGCATCGCACAAACCAAGACGCACCTTGCAGCCACTCCTTGATCTTCTCGAAGCTGGCCTCGCTCTGCAGGTCGAAGACCAGGATGGCCGCCTTGGCGTTGCGGTAGTACATGGGCGCCATGGAGCGGAAGCGCTCCTGGCCGGCCGTGTCCCAGATCTGCAGCGTCAGTTTCCGCCGGGCGCCGGCATCGTCGCCCACGATCACGCGCTTCTGCAGGAACGAGGCCCCGATAGTGGCCGACGTGGGCGTGGAGAAGCTGCCGTGGCAGTAGCGCATCGTGATGGACGTCTTGCCCACGTCCGTGGGGCCGATGATCACCAGCTTACGGTCGAGCCCCACGTCCTCCATGCTGCCGGCTGATTCGGGACTTGGCGTTCTATGCAGAACCCAAAAAAGAGACAACTTAGGAGCTGTGCAGCACGGTACAGCAATGTGCGCCACATAAAGTATAGTACCGAATAAAGTATTGTGGTTTTCGAGCTTTTCGCCCTCCGATTTGACGCCTTATCTCGGAGTCTGATTTATATAAACGGACGGAGGGTAGGGTAAGGAATGTCCGAGTCGGCCATAATTAGGAGCGTAAGGTGGCACTCCGACTCCAGACTATTAATAGGAAGCATTCAGCTTCAAAGCGATCGGAGGCTATCTACGTGCTCAGTGTAGCTTCGTCTCATATAATATGACTTTTATATCTAACACCACACCCCAAAACCTCCGACCTCGCTTCCGACCTGCACACAGAACGTGCGGATCGTAGGGGGGTCGCCTCTAAAACAATCACTCTGCTACGCGCTCGGCGCGAACCCGAAATAACGGCTCGCTGCGCTCGCTGGCGACAGAACCCTAATCCCGCTGCGGCTCGCACGCGTCGCCTCCGCTTGGTAGGTAGATCATTGCTAGGACCTGGGTTTGCAGCCGCGTGCTACGCACACGGGTTGTCAAACCGCAAGCAGGGGGGCTCGCTGCGCTCGCCCGTGACACCCGTCCCCAAAGCTCCGACCAATCATCAAACGGGGCGACTAATATGACTAGGAGACTCTATGCATAACACTTCGTGAAGGGCTAGGGTAATTGTGTTATGCTCCGACCAGGCTTGACTAAGCTTTTGTATGTGTCAATCTTAAGTACGCTCGGGGATTTGACTATATTCATCCATATCAGACCACGAGGTGGCTCGGGCAGTGCTCAGAGCATCTACACCGGTTGGACCTATCCAAAGTCTTAACCAGGCATTTAAGTCCTGAAAATTAAAGATAATCTGTATCGAGGGCGTGTGCTCCCACCGGAAGGAACTCACGCCGAGTTTTAATTCCCAGGGTTAAAGAGGACAAGTGTTCGTCGTTTTCTTTGCGTAATACTGACTATACTGAAAGCAAGTTACATCGCTTGAGATCCAAGACTTATTATAATTAAGTCTCAAGTGCCATCCTATAGGCCCTGGTGAAGTTAAAACCTGCAATAGGACCTGCCGGTGGGAGCCATAAGTCTTGGTCGAGTCTCAACGGCGTTACTTCTAAGATAAAACTGCCTTTTAGACCAACCGGTGGAGATGCTCTCAGGGATGTATTCTCGGCGGCCACTTTTGCCGTTGAAAAACGGCAATTGTGACACCGGCTTTACAATTCAGAGCCCCTATCAGCAAAACAGACCAGATAGAGCTACCACAACGCTACAACATACCACTCCGTTTCAAAAACAAAGCACGGTTGACAAAACCCGATTAGCTTCACTTCATTTTATCACAGAACAAGGTGCAATGAATACCAAAAGACACAGCTAGTCGTCGCCATTCGTTTGGTGCCCTCAAATTTATCTAGTTTCAAGTATTGGCGTTGCAATGGCTGGTTGGGCAGTGCCTCCACCTAGTCGTTCACCCAGCCATTAGCCACCACAATCCATTTACCCCGCCCTTCCTCCAAGCACCAACCCCTCTGCACCATGGCCAAGCCCACCACTACTCGCAAGACCAAGCTCACCGACATCGAGCGCCAGCAGGTTCCCTCCTTCTTGCTGCTTCGTTCAGCCAACGGCTGCCTCAAGCACGAGGACCTGGCTGCTGTTGCTCGAGCAGAGGGAATCCAACCCTCCACGCTCTCCCGCCTGTGGACCAGGGCAAAGGTGGAGGCGGTGCGCACCGGTCACTTTGCTCCTCCATCACGAAGGCTTCGCAGCGGACGCCGTCCGCTAGACCACACGGCAACACTCGAGCGATTGTGAGGCGTGGACATCGTGGAGCGCTCGACCATTCGCTCGGCTGAAGCTGCATGTGATATGGCGCCGGTGACACTATTCCGGCAGCTTCGCCTCGGTCACCTGCGGGTGCACACGAGCTTCACGAAGCCGATGTTGACGGAGGCCAACAAGGGCTAGCGCTTGCAGTTTGCACTGTCACATATTCAACGTGACACCTTGCTGTTCGACGACATGCTCGATGTCGTGCATGTCGACGAGAAGCTGATTTACATTACACAACCAACTCGACGTTTTCTGCTTCTACCGGACGAAGTAGCACCCGTGCGTCGCTTGCGAAGCAGGCGGTACATCACGCGCGTGATGTTTTTGGCTGCCGTCGCGCGCCCCCGCTACGACCCAGTCACGCATCAGTACTTCGACGCCAAGTTGGACATTTGGCCATTTGTAGAGCACGTGTCTGCACAGCGGTCTTCCGCTCGCCGTCCGGCGGGCACTATCATTACCAAGGACATCTCTGTCACCAAGAAGACCTACAGAGCGATGCTCATCGGAAATTTGCTACCAGCTTTACACGAGCGTTGGCCTGTTGCAACGTCAGGGAGTCGCATCGTCATCCAGCAGGACAACGCTCCTGCCAACATTGCAGCGGACGATGCCGTATTTGCAGAAGCTGCTCGTGCAAATGGTTGCAACGTGGAGCTGCGCAACCAGCCCCCGAATAGCCCAGATATGAACTGCAATGACCTTCGACTGTTTTCAGCCGTGCAGGCTCGACAGCGCAAGGAGAGATCTCGGACCATTGACGAGCTGATTGAAGCTGTGATTTCGTCCTACTGGGAGCTGCCTATGCGAACGATAAATGCAGCGTTCTTAAGTCTACAAGGCTCTATGGACGACTGCATCGCTCAGGCCGGCGACAACAACTACAAGCCTCGGCACATGAAGAAGGAGAAGCTCTGGCGGGAGGGTAGACTGCCTGTATCGATCCGATGCTGCGAACGTGCAGGGCAAATTTTGAATGAATCGGCAGTTTTGTAGGTAGATTGTCAATACAAAAATCAAGTCGAAACCTGTGCTTTCTTTCTGAAACAGGGCCAATATGATTTCGTGCTTTGTTTTTGAAACGGAGTGGTATATCGGACCAGTTACAAATCGGGCCCGACATATCGGATCTCGGACCGTCCGTTTGGCCAAAAACGATGAAAACAACAATAAGTGTTGCGCGTTAGATTACTTTTATTCTATTAGCGAACTTTCGCTACACGATTTCAGTTGAGGTTCAGCGTTACGTAGGATTTGCCACTGCCATAAAATGAACTCATGCGCGAGCTTTCGCAGCTCCACTTTTCACCTCACAGCCAGTTTCAGTGTCAGTGCCGCAATGGATTGCAACTATCCGTCAGATGCATATTCCCGGTCGATTCATATTCCCGGTCGAGCCAGTGCTATATTTGTAACATTTCAAAGAGGTACTAGAGGCTCTGCTTTGGCTGGGGGGGTTTTATAGTATTGACTAGACATAAAATAAGTCTTGAAATGGGAGTGCATTTTGGTGTTGTGCACGGTGAAGTAAATTCATGGCGAAGTTGCGTAAGGAGCGTTTGAAGCGATGTCGAAGATTGTACATGCATGGACGTTTGCGCCACATACTGGGCGAGGAACAATCTGCTAGGGGACCATGCTTCACTCGGAAAGAAGGATCAGAGTTCAGCAGTGGCGGGCTTGGGTAGCTCAAATGTTGGTTCTGGGCATCAACGACGACGCATTATCACATACGCGCCAGCACACAACACTACAGTTTCTCCATCGTTTCGGCATTAAAGTCGTTGGTTCAGTTGGTGCAACATTCAGAAGACCCTAAGGTTTCGGTCTTGGGTTTTATTAGCTGGTTTAAGTACAAACGCTCACTCAAGTTTTGTACAGCTAGCCGAAATCTGTGACCTATGGTCTGGGGCGGCATTCGCCATATAAAGCTGTGGGGGCGGTCATTATGTTTTGTTAGGCTGGATAGGACATAAATGTCCTCCCAGGTTAACGGTGCTAAAAACCATGATATGATTGGCCTGCTCCAATAGTTGGTTTGGCGCGAGCAGCCTCTTTTGAAAGAGGCGCGAATTGCCATCTTTGGTGCCATTTTGACGTTCCTAGGTCAGTTTCAAATTCTCGACGACCCCCCCCCCCCGACCAACGACCTCGCTATGGAAGAATCACGCCAGAAGTACGCCTGTGGGCTACAGCTCGTGGAAAATGGCATGTTAATTTGCAGGGCAGCCAAGAAGAAAGGCGTGCCGTTCGAGATGTTCTGTGCTCGCCCAAGTGGCGAGGTTCCTGTTGCTTGGCACAGAGAGCCTACGCTCGCCTACCTCTCTCCTGGTGTTGACCGAGATCTTCTTGAGGTCATTGGACATCGTGCTGCTCGGGCCTTATGTGTCGGGTTTGCGGAGCTCCACTTCCTCATCCGCAAAGCCGCCATCGTTTCGCCCAGCCGCCCGGTTACGCCAACCTTCCCCGACCACATCTTCGTCCAACGCTGGTCTAAACGGCACTCGGAGCATCACCTTTCGGTAAGAATGCGTGTTGGAAGGGTGCCGCGCCGAGGCGTCGACGGTGGAGGCCGTGTACTACTACTACGATAATTTAAAGGCGGCGTTAGACTTGTTGATGCTGCGCAACCGCCCGTCCCAGATCTGAAACTGTGATAAACAGGCGTTTGCACTCAAGTTCGCTGCCAGCAACGCGCCTTCGCGCCAAAAGGAAGCGCTGCTAACGTGCGGCGCTACGCGGGCCACATCATGGGCTGCATTAATGCTGCTGGCTTTCACGTTTCGCCAATGTATATCTATTCGTGGTAGAGCAGAAAAGTGGAATGGATGGAAGTAGCGCCCGACGGTGTAGTGTGCGCTATGTTGCGTTCGTCCAACATCAATGGGACTCTCTTTATGCAATGGTTCAAGTGCCTCGTGGGAAAGCTGTCTGCTGCATGGCCTCGGTTTCTCATTTTAAACGGTCATTGCGTACATCTCAAATACAACGCGTTCGTGTCACGATGGGCATCTCTTTGTGTTGCCCGCACTGTCACACTTCGTGCAACTGCTGGACGTGGGCACCTTTCAAAATTTTAAGCAGTTCTACGAGAAGGAGCTGGAGCAGTATCAACTTCGCGGAGGTTTGCTTCCTACCCGAGACGACATCACCGCGCTGACAAAGGTGCCGTTTGAAACGGCTTTTGTGCGTAAAGCTTTTGAGCTAGCCGGCATTTATCCACTGTACATTGACAAAATGCTCGGCGGTCTGGTCGATAATTCACCATCGACCTAAAAGGCGTCTCTCCGCCACCATTCCGTTGTGGCTCCTCAGGTGGAGTTGCTGGATGTTACTGACCGACAGCGGTGGCAACTTGGAGGCCGTGGGCTAAATCTAGACACTCTTAATTTGTCGAACATTGCTGCCTGAACCAGCGTCACACCTGTATCGAAGAAGCGTTCGAGAGGTACGTACGTTAACGAGCAATTTTCGGATGGGGTGTTGCTGACGCCCGCCGAAATGCTGAAAGAGCAAAGCTAGAGAAGGAGCAGGCTAAAGCGGAGCGAGCGCTGGTGAAGAGCGGGCGAGGATCGACAGATCTCTATATGCTGCGGAGAAGCGGCGTATGACGGAGCAGCAAGCCCAAGAAAGGTCGCGTCTAAAGGAGCACCAGACCGCGAGATAGATCAGACCAAAGAGAAACGCACGCTGAAGATGAAGCGCCGCAAGATCGAGCGATCGGTGAAGTCGCTATGTCTTAAGGAGTGCGATCGATCGTGAAAAGGAGTACAAGCGACGCCTTAAGCATGATGCAAAAGAAAATAAGTCGCCGACGGAGCCGATTATTGTCGACTCAGCTCTAGTTTCGATGACCCGTTGTTGCAGTCACCTGAGTGACCGGAAACATGAACCTCCCTTGCTATTACCCCCTCTTTATTTTGCATTTTAGTGGATGAATATCGTGACGGTGCCGACATATATTTTTGACTGTGTTTCAGTATAGGCAGTATAACCGTGATGACAGCTTATTGACCAATGACATCTGGAAGCACTCAATATCGACCAATGGGGGTAAATAGGTGTAGGGTAACACGATTCCGACGCCGTACCGACGTATAATGTAGGCACCGGGGGCGAAATATGCTGAGCGCCAATACGAACCACCAGTTCACTTCACATCACTCGAATATTCGCGCTCTTGTCGATAGAACACTCGAACTCAGTATGAGCCTCCAAGACCTTTCACCAGCCAACTCCCAGCGCGCTCTACAAACCGCTATCAACGCATTTGAGCGCTTTGTTGCGGCAGAAGGAGTCTCCATGGACTTCATCGCTGCCTCTCTCGTCGGCGACGCGAGTGGGGCTGTGTTCCTGAAGCTGATGGATCGCTTCGGCGTTCACTTGGCCTTCGTTGAGGGACTCGTGGGGAAGTCACTGGCCAAGAACTCCGTCATGAGCTACTTCCGCCATGTGGAGAACTGGCTGCTCGACACGTACCCCACACACCGAGCCACCATCGAGAAGAAGTTGTTCAAGATGGGGCAGACGCTAGAGCGCCACTGCCTGAAGCGAGTGGAGGAAGTCATGGTCAAGAAGGCACCCGCATGCACGAAGGAGAATCTACGGGTTCTCATGGACGGACCCTACTATGATGCTGTCAGCCCCAAGGACTACCAAGATGCTGCGTTACTGGCTCTGATGTGGTACGTGTTTGGCCGCGCGTCTGACCTCGGATTCGTGTGAAGGGAAACCTATCGGTTAGTGCAGATGGCGATGAGTTCGTTCGGCTCATTCGCTTGAGGACCGCTGAAGAACAAGGCATCTCCCTCTTCCCGGACAAGGACAACTTCATCACGTGCCCCCTTCATACTATTGCGATGGCACTGGTGATGCAAGACCATGTGCTCAGTTTCTTGACTACCCGCATCTCGCCGCAAGCAGCTACGACCATATGACCGCCCCCGTCGACGTCCCACTCGCTGAATCTCTTGTTGCATGCGAAAACAGCGATGAACCAAATGAACCGCCTCAGAAGAAGCGAAAACTACCTGAAGACAACATGAAGATCCACGCCTATGTGAACCGCGCGGTCAAGACCGCCTCAGCGGTTCAAGCAAAAGCGAAACCAACAGCAAACTTGACGCCTCACTCGTTCCGACGTGGCGGAGCTCAACACGCGAACAGTGATCCACAGCTCAGTGTTTAGTGGAGTTTTGATGGAGGTTCGGGGAACATGACGGCTACGTTTGCCTACGCTTTCAGCACTACCAGTGAAGACCAGAAAGTGACCCGTGTTCTTAGTGGGTGGGATTTGAGCAAGAAACCGCCGGTACCTACGCTCTCCTGGTTTGATTCCGCTAGCCGACAGCAACACTGGAACTGGGCAATATTCTATTCCAGCCCAGTGGCAACACCCAAGGCCCCGAGAAAAAGCTGAATGCGCGCGTTGCTGAAGTCCTCACTGCTTCCGCGATCTAGCATTTTCCTGAGGTACTGGAGCGTTACCCGATGTGTCCGTACGCTTCAAGGATGCGTGAATATCTAATGATGCTGGGGTTATCGAAAGCGCAAGTATTAGCGTGGAACTCTGAACTACAAGGCAGGGTCACAAAAGGATCTAGTGGAGACTCAAAGCGACGGGGAGGCATTTACAAGAAAATAAAAGCTGATCAACCACCAAAATTGCATTATCGGGGAGCTGATAGCCATGAATCGGACCTTAATCGAGCGAGTAAGCCAACTGGAGAGTCAGGGTGATGTGGGTCAGAGTCGCACAGCCTCTAGTCCACCGGGTTTAACAGTGACGCCTCAAGGATCTTGTACCGACACATCTTCCGCGCCAAAATCGTGCGGGAGCAAGGCTCTTCCCAAGGGACCTGCGGCAATTTGGTTTGAGTGGTATGCAAAAACTCCACGGATGTGGGACGTGTGCTCAGATCGGCGGAAGAAGTCGGCGTACAAGCACACCGTCAACTACATGAAGCTCTTCTTACCAAATGGGTTTGAGCTGGATCCGCCGGCACCTGACTACTGCGACCAAGTTCTACGTATCGAAATTGAGGCTGTACAAGGTTTTCGAAGAGAATGGAGTCAAGAGCAAGAACCGATCGGCTGTACTCAAGCAACTTCGCAAGTTTTACCGAGAGAGTAAGCTCAACCATCTCGTAGACGCGTACCGCGCTCGTGTTGCTCTGGACAGCGTGACGGACCAAGCCCCACGACAGACCCAGGAGTTGTTTACACGGAAATAGCTGCATATTAATTGCTCTGTGTTGTTATAATGAATTCCCTGCGCCACTTCACAGTCGTTTGTTGTCATAATTTACTATTAAAGATTACCTACACCACGTACGACTGGTATTAGTAGATGTGTTAGCTCTACACTGTTCTCCAACGTTGAACTATCATTTATCAGTTAATGCAATTCGCACAACCGCCTAAATAATAAGTCACTACTCAAATCTTTACTGTAGCCACCTTGGACCGTACAAATAGAGAGTGGGCCTTTTCTAATGAATATTTTATGACTCTATAGAGACTACCAGTAAAACAACGGTTTTGACTAAAAGAGGGTTTATTCGTGGTCGTTAATCGGTTCCACGGCGTAAACACTGCCCAACCCAACAAAAAAGTGGCATAATCCGTCCTCGGAACTTGGCTTGTAGACGAGCTCGTCCGAGTTGATGAAATAGTGCTTGTCGCCCACGGCTGCGCGAGCGATGCTGTGCCATGTGCCCTCTTCTTGGCCCGAGGGCTACCTACAACCATGAGATGCCTGAACGAAGATTTCGGTATCTTCCTAAACCACTTGTCCGACTTGCAGTTGAACGTGTTTGTACTGTTTAAGTACCGCACTTGGCGCGAAGAGCTTCATGCAGCGCTTGCATAGAGTACGCCCCGTACCTCTCATCACCGTGGTGGTCTGGCCCTTCTTCCTCCGGCGCAGCCGCATTAAGGCGCCTCACGACCGGCGCCAAATCCTCAACGGTTAAAAACCCGCGGGACTGTACCGCGTTGTTGACTGAGTACAATCCACAGAGAGAGTATCTCTCGGATGTTCCGCTCTGATTCTCACACATTGGACCTCCCCTCATCCGTCTACCCCACAATAGTTTGCATCTATGTCTGAAGTACCAGAGCTGTCTAGCAGATCGCCGGACGTAGACAAAGACGCGCACTAAAAAGCCTTCCCACTCTTACTTTGCTCCGACTGTGAATTGCTAGCAGAACGCCGGCGGAGTGAGAGCAAAAGTGAGAAGGGTAGCACTTGCATCGGAGGCGATCAACGCTATCCATTCGTGCTAATTTAAATGTTTGCAATACAGAACGCCCAGATGAACTATCGGCATTTGAGAAATGCATTAGCTTTGAGTAGCTTACGCAAAGGTAACACGGCTCTTATGCTTTACCATGTGCTAGCGAAGCTGGCGACAAACTCGCAGCTGCAATCCAGGATATATTCTGGCGGTGACAATGTCATAGACATCCTTGCTGGATGCCCAGCTGGAATTCCAGATCATGATGTGTATTATGTAGATTGTTTTAGCCAATCATAGCTAGTAAGCATGCCGTCGGTCGCTGTCGGCACCGTCACGCTCTGGTGTGTTAGGTGGTCGGGAATAGGATGCGACGACCTGACCGTCTCTGGCGAGAACGCCGAGACAAATGTATCACTAAGTTTGCTTCTCGCACAACAAGATGTGCAGGGGGAAGCTTCGGGAGTAGAGCAACTGCAATAAAGAGCGGTTGCTGGGCCTGTGCGAAAGAACTTTACGGCATCATATGACCTTGTTCTGCTGCGCACAGTAAACATGATAAAGCGCTGGGAAGCACCCAAAGGGACGGCTAACGAATGCTTCGATAGGATTGCAGACATTTGCAAAGGTATTGATCCGGCTGGTGGGATCGCTGCTGCAGTCGTAGCCGTTCGTCGCGTCGTCCCCATATCGATAACCCTTGCAGGAAGACGTGTGTTGTTGGTGGGACTCATACCGAACGGTAGTGAGAAATTCAGTGTGTTCATACACGACACCAGCGTCTACGGAAAATGGATCGATTCTCGGCTTATGAGTATGCTATCGTGTTCGGACTGTTAATAGCACGAATGTTTTGTCCACCAAAGCGTCGTTTATCAAGTCACTGGACCACGTCTATCACGGGGGCGATTCCTGCAGGGACCTTTGGAGCATGAATTCCTCGGAATAGGCACGAAATCACAACTGTGTACCATTGTTGTTTGTTTATAATCATTTTAGGCTTGCAATCAGGTTTGATGAGTTGATGCGTTATTTGCATTTTTCGAACAACACAAGTCCTATGGCGGCGAAAGATAGGGCCTGGCAACTTCGGCCAGTTGTTGAGATGCTGCAGCAAACGTTCATGAAGGGCTACATTCCAGTTGTCGTTTGATAAAGGAATGATTCCCTCCCATTCCAAGTACAACGGTACCCGCATGTTTATGAAGGATAAGCCTCATAAATGGGGAACAAAGCTTTTCCTCACGTGCTGCCCCAGAACAGCGTATTGCATGAGGTAGGTTCCAAGAATTTCCGCTTTTGTATTGAATATCACTGATCTGTGTTGCTTTTAATGATCAGAATGGAGGTATATTGCGGAAAAAAGGCTCATCTTGGTGGCAAACAGACCATCTACGACAAGGCGGGTCCTGCTGCCGTCCTTCCCAACTTGAAATTGGCCCTGCCTAGCAATCGTGAACAGTTCAGAATTGTTGTCATTGACAGATTCTACACTTCTGTTGTGTTGGCTCTCGAGTTACTGTCGTGCAAGATCTATACAGTCGGCACAATTCAGACGCGCCGGGTAAACCTGTGCCTACAGAAACACAGGATTTTCACGGGGCCATTGGCGTTCTTAACCGAAAACGGATGCAAAGAGCTTGCAAGGTATGCAGTTTGCTTGCGGTGTCCGGTCAGAGGGGGGGGGGCACAAAGTGACATTGCCGGGGTTGCTCGGAGGGTCACGCAGAAGAGTACGTGAAACATTATATGCGTTCTTAGGTATCATTATAGAGCTGCTGTTATTAATGTCATTGTTCTATTATTGCTTGATAAAGTGTATATCTCTGTTAGCTGATTCGCCACGATTCTAACGGTGTGAAGAAGTCTTATTTTGCCATCTGGCATGATGACTGGGACTGCGGGAAAACCACACCGGTACATCAGGATAAAAGGTTACAGTATTGCAAGCCAGGAAGATATGGGGCACATTCAAGATGCAATTGAACCCCTTTTATGGATGCAAATTACCGTTCATACAAATGATATGAAGATGCAGCAACTTGCTCTTTAGTGCTAATTGCGTGTAGACGTCGTTTTAGCTAAGGATCTGGTGTTGTGTGCATTTTAGCCAAGTACTCCTTCAGCTCCTTCACCATGTCTTGTGTTACCTGTCTCGATTTTGAAGTTAAGCCACTTGACTTCGCAGCATTAGGTTGGCGCTGTAGATGTCGAACACACGGGGTCCTGTATCACGGAAATGCCGCTCAATCGAAGGTTGATTTACTTGTGCTAGAAGCCCCACATCTTCATCAACTGTGTTTCTTTCAATTTGGGCTCGATCGTGTTGTGCTTGTAAGTAGCTCGCCCAACGCCTTTCAAAAATCTGCAGCATATAAAATAGATCGGATGATATCGATCCATTTTTGCCGCTTCGTGTAGCGCCTGACGCTGTAAAGGAGTCTTCGTAGCACATCGGACACCTTTCGTTACGCCGTAAGCAACACCGAACGTACTCGGTGATTGAACGCTGATGTATCTCAATTTTTGCTCCATCGATATCGTAGTTGAAAATGCGATTGCAAGCTTGTCCAGCTTGTCATACCATTTCTGGGGGTCCATGAGGAGAGCGCTGACGAAGCTGTGCCAGGATTCTGCCAGAGCTTTAAGGCTTAATCGTTTAACTGGGTCGTAGGTGCTTCGCTTCTTCGCCTCGTAATACCGCTTTTTGAAAACCAGTTCAATCCAATAGTTGTCTTCGTCGAATACAACGGAGGCCGAAGTTCCACGCAGCACGGTGCAGTCAAGCAACGGTATATCAATGCCGTTCAGCGCGTAACCGAGCATTTGCGGGTTGAAATCGTCCATCCATGGCCGCCGGGTGTGTGTCCACGTCTAAACGTGACTGGGACCTTCGCTTATATGAATCATCGGGGTCGTTCGAGATAAACTCCCTCCAGTCCTTGCGATCTTCCAGTGTGCGTCCTATTGATTTCTGAGCTTGGGTTGCAACCAAACTCTGTCCTAGAGGCTTTGGAGAACACGCGAAAGCCTGGGAAGAGGTGTAAGCTTCTGTTTCGCTGTTATTCATATCTTCATTTTTCCCCGAACTATCGCTACCCTCTTGATCTTGCTCATTCTCTTCCTGTTTCTCCTCTGCACTCCAATGGTTGTCCTGGCTCCATAGCCCGTCGTTCTCTTTGCTGGATTTTGCATCACCATTCACATTGGTATGGGTCCTATCATCATCATGTTCAGACGTGTCGGTCCAGCATTCTCCTTCAACGCCTCATCAATGGCCTTTGACTCGTCGCTCATCGTGAAATTGGCGCGATTTTCCGCAGCACTCCGACAACGTCTGTGAGTGCGGGCTCCTTCGCACAAGTTTCGGATTTGTTCAGACTTTGCAGGCGTGATAAGGGCATATAGCCACTCATCGAAGAACCGTGCCAACGTAATTACTTCTGTAAAAACGTAAAAAGTGCACCACTCAAAATAGTTGTCCATCGACTTTGGCATGATCGATTCATCGGCCGACCGCTATGATATAGATCCAGCAAATCCGACTTCACCTACTATGCGATAATGGGCACAACTTGGACGACGAATCGCACTGCCTCTTCACGTTGCTGGGTCTTACATCACCGTGCTGTAGTCTGCCACACCGGGGAACTTAGGACCGAAAGTACCATGAACTTAATTGAGGGTGCTCACTACGGACTCGCACCTAGAGCACGCCTTCTCGAGGAATTACCTCACTACAGCACCCACCACACTCCAGTCCTTGGCGGTCTCCGCTTCCAGTTCGGCTCTTCCTCCTCCGCGTGGTCCTCGTTCCCCACCAAAGATTCCTTGATCAGGTCTAGTGTCAGGCACCTGGAGCTGTCGTTGCCTCAAGAAGTGCAGCGCGAAGCTCGAAAGCGTGAAGATCATGACTAGCTCGCCGACCGCGTGCATGATGTGGTAGGTCTTGGCGGGCTTGTTCTGGATCTGCATTTTGTGGCGCAAACCGCACCGTCGAGCTTCATCGAGTCGCCGTCATGCTGCATGTCCACTGCCACGGGGAGACGTGAACCTTCACGTTGCACTCAGAGTGACAGTCGCTTGTCAGCCATTGCACTCATCAGCCGGTGACGTGCATCCCCTCACCCACACCAGCTTGCCGACCACCACGGCCTCCCACATACTCCTCGCTACGTAAAATCTATCCAACACACAGCATCAGCATCAACATCAGCACCATTGTATAAACAATACCAGTGGTGGTTGCACCTGTATTTCGGTACCTGCGAGAAATAGCAATGGTTCTGCTCACACGAGGGGTAAGAATTAAAGGCGTGGCTGTATAGGACCCCTACCCTGAGATGTACTTGGGATTTCGAACTTGGTGATCGTGGATACATGATGGTAATACTATGTAGCCCTTGTCAGGGCTGTGGACACTGTACATTCCCGCTGTTGGACATGCCCGAGTCGACGATGGCTAAGCATCTGACCTGAAGTGAGGAGACCCGTCACAGATCTGTCGGATACTAGCCGGCAACACGGTCAGCCACACCAATATAGTCATTACAGTTCAACTTGTTACGCACCCGTAACCCACGCCTAGTGGGGCATCACTCAGAGGCAACGTCCCGAATGGCCACCAATGCCCGCCTCCCCCTGCGCTCGTCGTGCTCGAGTAGGGTACTCTACTAACATGTTAGTTGGATTTACTAGGCACTAACTAACAGTTAGTTGAAAACTATACAAGTTAGTACTGTACAGTAGGCAAATGTATTGATTAAACATGAGATAATGTAATCTATTCATTTCTATGCCTCCACGTCGATCTCCCGCGCCATCGTCCTCCCGGAAGTTTTGACGTAGTGAGGCCAAGCACCTTGCGCCTCTTCTCTCTCGAAATCTGCTATCATCTGCGCCGACAAATGATGAGCTGGCTCCCATGTCAGTTCTTCCCACCCAACCCACTTTACCAAGTAAATCGGGTGAAAGTTGACGGTTCTACGTGCATATATTCGCTCAGCTTGATAAATGCCTGGCCCTTCGCCTGGAATGTCGGCGTCCGAATCCTCTTCATTTGATGTAGCATCTAATAGGTCGACAAGGTTAACATCACCACCAGTAAAGTCGACAGGATGAGACTGTGAGGACTGCAATGCGCTCTCCACAGTTGGCGATATTGGTGTTGACGTAGTTGCGCTAAGAATCGTATCGCTGTCGGAATTATTAGCCAATTGAGGGGACTGTGGGGCGGCCACCGGTGACTCTATTGGACTGGAGACGCTCTCTTCGCGAAATGGTGGTACTTCTGTTGGTGTTTGTGCTGCATCGAAAGGGGGTGGCTGCATGACTTCGTACCCACCTCTCATTGCAAGCGTTGCGTGCACGCAACCTCGCTTGGTGTTGACGCCTATTGGTCCGGGTCATGCTAGGAATCTGCAAAATATGGAGTGAGCATCGTTTGTTATGGATTACATATTTTAAATTTCTTCTCAGTTCATTGTTAAGCATATATGTATTAAGAATGTTTTTAAGTATGAAATACGATTTTCTCAGTTCAACCCAGTGATTTCAGCTCGGTTCTTATGTGACCACGATCACCTCTTCATCTTCCTTTTCTACTTCGTTTTCTTTGTCGGTGTCGCCATCTATATCCTCGTTTACGTCAGCGGCGAGATAGTCACGGCAGTCGACGTCATCGAGCAGGCAGGAATTAATGTAAATAAAAACAATACGCTCCAGCTTCTCAAACGCCAAACGGTTGTGCCGCTTTGACATGAGAAAAGAGTAAATACTCCAAACCCGCTCTGATGCTGCTGAAGTAGTCGGTACTGCAAATGGCAATGCGATAGAGATTTGGATACTCATACAGTAGTCCACCCAGTAGGAAAGACCACGAATCTTCAGGTACTCTTCTTTTTCATCTTGGTCCAGGAACACCACCATTGTCAGGAAACGGTCGAGTTATGCATTACAAAACGCGATGCGGTCTTCATCGCTGGAATAAAACTTCTCGATGTACGATTTCAGCTGCTTTTTAGTCTTTAGCTTCTCTTTGGGCCACTGCTGCTCCATGGATTTCGGTGTCAGCATGTACGCAAAACCCATAGAATCCGTGCTCAGAAACTTCCAGTGCTTCTGCACAATTTCCAGAAGGGAAGCCGATAGTGTATCACTGAGACCTGCGGTGGAACTCCATGATGTTTCAAGACGCCTGAAATAGTCGAAGACCTTGAACAAATCGCCACTGTCGCTCTCTAGTTTTCCAATGATCTTCGAAGAACATTCCAGAACCCCCTTGAGTTTGTGCAGACCTTTCCAGAACTCGCTGTCGCCAACGATTTCTCTAAACGCTTCCACACGGTCACGGTTCTTAATTGCTGGAAATATTGGCTCATAATCGGAGTCAAGCAATCACAAGACTGCGTACTTGGTAAACAGCAAACTGTAGCACTGGTTGAACTGTGAATACCACCGTGTAGGAGTTGTCGTTTGAAGACTTGGGGCCGTAAACCGTGACCTCCATTTCTTGAATATCGCGGCCACGAATCCATGATCCTTGATGAAATTGACCACAGTAGCAACTTCTTTCAGATTCCTCGAAAAATCGTCGATATTGCAGACATCCTTGATAAGCAAGTTCATGTCATGTTCATCGTGTGCTGCACAGCCGTTCGCAAAAATGTATGGGTGCTTATTCTCGATGATCGCCCAAGCTCCACACATTGCAGGGGCGTTGTCCGTCACTACAGCGACACACTTTTCAACGCCTAGCTCGTAGATAATCCCCAAAATGTCTTCTGCGATCGCCTCAGACGTTTGGGAAAATTACAACCGTTGATTTCGTGCGGAACAGAAAAGGTTTTTTTGCCAGGAACAAGCACAACGTAGTTTGCCATGTGCTCGCCATTGATATCTGGTCAGCCGTCACTTGATAGCGTGAACGTATTCGTCCCGGCGACAAACGCTAGTCCTTTTCCGAAGAGGTGGCAGTACCGCTTGGTGTGAATTGACTCCGATATTGCTTTCGCAGTCGGAGCAAATGGTACGTATGCGGGGCGGAATGCACGAAGTAGCTCCTTCATTGCCTCTGATTCAACAACTCGGAATGAAACACCTGTCTCGAAGACAAAGTTCGCCAGAGCTTCAGTGATGCGAGCACAATCAGCATTCGTAAGCGTGTCCACCCAAGATGTAACAGCAGCCTTCGTGACAGTCCTTTGCTTGGGCGTTTGGCGTGTAATGGGGCCTCCCCATTTACATAAGTAGATCTTTTACAGATATTACATAGGTAGGCACAGACAGCACACGGCTAGCGTGTGCTGACATGTCATCAACTGATTGGCTGAAAGTGGGGGGGGGCAGGCCCCATTCCAGCCAATCAGCTGCTGACCTGCATTTGAGTGGTTCACATTAGACCACGGGCCCCGCCCTGGTCTCAATAATAAAACAGAGTTGATTTTACTTCGGACTTAATACTTGGTCTCAGTATTACTGAGCACTGGACGCTTCCTCATCGCTACGTGTAAGCTAGTGACGGGTACTCACTAGCCCCGTTACACCTGGTAGCATTTTGTAGTCCTTCCCATGACCAAGCTCGAGATGAGTGAAGACCAGCCCGCCGGGCCTCCAGTTATGACGCTGGAGCACGCGGCCTTCCCCCATCTGACGTCCATCAGTGGCAGGCACCCCACCGCCGCGAGGCGGTGGAGTCCGGAGAAGTTGTCGTCACGTCGCTGCTGAGCTCAGCGACGCCCGACCAACAGCGCCAAGCCATTCAAGAGTTCATGGATCGCAAGCTCGCCGAATCAAAGCGGCGAGTGTCAACTCTCTCGCACGCGTCCAGGAACAACGCCGTGAAGATGAAGACGTATTCGTACTCTGGAACTGGCCCAGATTGTCTCCCTTTGAATCGCAGGTTCAGGGAGATTGACATCGCGATCGCCTCGAGGCTGATCGAGGCACCGTCAGCGAAGGTGAACTTCTTGCTGTCCCGTCTCTCCGGCAAGGCCAAGGAATGGGCCCTCGGCAAGCTCGTCGTCGACGACAAAATAGTAAATACACACAGCCACCCAAGGCAAACACACACACAAAAGGTGTGCCACATAGATAAGGTACGGGGACGTGGCAGAGCCAGCGAGAGGACGTGGACCATCCATCCCGCGGCTGGCCACGCGGCCTACCTCCAGCTCATTCATCGATCTGCCACGTCCCCAGCAACACTACACATCAACAACCGACGAAGGGCGCGACGTGCCACGGCGGACCGCGCTGGCTCGGCGGCGCCTGTGAACGTCACAATGACCGACAGCAAGCATGGTAATATTGTCATGCAGCTTGTGCGGAGCGAGTTGATGGGCCATGCAAGTGGCCCTGTACCGCTCTAGCTGATGGCTGTATGACAATGTTATTGTGCTAGTTGTTGTTTTGTGGACAATTAAGTAGTACGTAAGCTAGATGTATAAAGTTTAATAGAAGTAGTCATGAGCTCCGTGTTCCTCTCTTCGGTCAAGTTTCTTACTCTTCCACTGCCTCTGCCTCTATGTATGTCTTCTCCACTTTGCGGCGCTTGCGCTGGCGGTACTTCTTGGTCTCGCCAGACGGCAGGTTTGATGCAGGCTCCCAGGTCGGTTCCCATTTAGTTAGGAAGCCCACCCGGCCATTCTCCTTCCGGTCATCAAGAATTGTACCCATCTGGTATGTTGGCCGACCACTTAGGTCTATTCCAGCGTCCAGCACCCACTCTGCTTCACCGGCATCGTCTCCCTTAGCAGCAGCCTCAATGAGACGAGCCTTGGTGATGCGGGCTTGAGGTACCGCGTCGAGTAGGCGCTTGATTGCCTCACCGACAGTCGAGCCGGTACCTCGTTGAATGAGGCCCCACGTCCTCAGATAACGGGCAGTCGCCTCATCAAGACGACCCCAGCCCCGTTTGCGAAGGTGCCCCTGGCACCACTTGAAAAATGCCTTAAACGCACCAGGCGGGGTGTCGGTGGGGACGTGAGTAGTGTTGTCGCTTGCCATCGGGGAAGATTGATGAATAATGAGCACGACGAAAGCATTGTATGTAGGCTGTCAGTGGTTATATAACTTGCATGCATCTATTTATGTTATCACTTGCAGAAGTGCGAAGTTGCAGCACCGCATTTATTTAAAAGTGGTTGTTACTCAAAAGCTAGCTATCTTCACTCAGTACTCAGTGCATGCCCATTCGTAGGCGGACGACCAGCGGCGGCTCGTGCATTTACAGCAGGCGTACGACGGCGCTTTTTGGACACGGAGCGGTTGACAAGCGTGCGCTTGCCGTCGAGGCCGGTGTAGTTCTTGAGCTGAAGAGCGAAGAGCACATGAATGCAGAGTGCGAACTTGAAGTTGTACTTGCATTCACACGACAACTTGCTCACATCAACCTCCCAGCCACTCTCCGGTTGACCCTCCAGTTCCATTCGTGCGTAGTTGGACCCCATCTGTGCTGACACGGGAGCAGTCTCTCGGCTACGACCCAGTTCCGGTAAGTACACGCGAACACATCCACGTGACAGCACACGCACAAGGTTGGGATTCGGTGACACGAGCAGGAACTCGATGCTGGACCGGCTGGGAGTGATGTCGACGAGTAGATTTCGCTGCCGAAAATCGTTAACCCTGGCCTTAAGCTGTTGCGTAACTTCAGGAACGTCTTTGAACTTTCTTGGAGTAACCGACTGGTGCTCGCAACAGTCTGCGAGCAGCTGAAAGAGAGTTCCAATCTTGTGCTTCGTACGAAGAGTGTAGTCGCGCTTGATCAGACGGTTGAACTGCTCCACTGGGTTGTTCGTGGTAGCATATCCACTCGGGGTATGGAAACACTGCCAGCGGTGAAACTCGCTTCTCACCCAGACGCGTCGAAAGTAGCCTCTGAAATCGGTCAACTCATTTTTACCTGACCAATCGGCGAAGACAGTTGTCCATTGTTCGTCATAGGTAGCTTGGGTCGGTGCGAAGTGGAGATCGTAGATGTCAGCTGTCACTTGCTCGCGCAACCGCTGGGAAACACCCTTGATCCGTTCATATACCTTGGCCATCACATGGTAGAAGCACATCAGGTACACGAAGTCTGAATCCACCCCGAAGACTTGATCAACTGCATTTTGCTGTGCCGCTTCCGCATCCGCCATAACGTACTTGACCAGAAGTTGTTTTCCAGTAACCGCCGTAAACACTTTCCGAAGCGCCGACAGGGCCTTCACATACAGCTCCTCCAGTCTTTGCGAGGTGATGAACAGTGCCACCAGGTGGAACGAGCGGTTCCTGTCCGACACACCGCACACGATGACTGGATACGACAGCTGGTTGAGCTTGAAGGTTGCGTCCATATGGAACACGAAAGATGCCGGATCCCGAGCGGCATTCCGCAGCAACCGCTTTGAAGTCAGCCCCACCAAAAACGGATGCTCGTCAGAACCGTTCCCGACATCAGGTTTCCCTTGGGCAGTACGTTGCCAAGCAAACGAAAACGGCTGCGTCTCGTTGGTTTCCGGCCCGTATGCTAACGCGTCGATCTGACCCAGAATGTCGTCATAATCGTCGTTGCGATGCAGCTTGGCCTTGGTGAACGCGGCAATAAACCATTGAACTTGGTTCAGCGTCGGTAAATCCGTCTCCGACAACCCAAAACGCCGAGCCATCCCCATGCGGATTCGGGCTGGCTTCAACCCTTGCGTGGCCATCTCACGACCGTAGTCTTTCAGCCGAGGGGTCATCTTGGGCTTTCGAGGATCTCGCACGAGCGTCTCATGAGCACCCGCCTCCATGATCGTTACGCGATTGAGCTCTTGGCACGTCATCACTTTCCCCATCCATGGACACGCGTCATACGGCGTGGCAGCCTTGCATGTTTCCGAGGAGCAGCGCAGCAGCTGGTAGCGCATCTTATGCGGTCTTGTCAGCGCGCACACGACGCAGGGAACCAGTTGACCCCGAGCTATTACTCTTATCAAACTTACTGCAAAAGGGTGGTGGTGGAGAGAGGGGTGGGGGGCTTCGGGTATTTGAGAAGTATGGCTACCCGCGTTGGACATGATGCACTTTCGGAGACCATGGCGTTTGGTTGAAATCACCCATAAATCTATATCGCGATCGGTTACAAATTGACTGGTGTGGACCCACTGGCATTTGGTGTGTACTTACATATCGACGTGTGCCACGTGGCAATTTAGTGTGACTTCACCCAAAACTAGTGTGTAGATAACCGCTTTTATGTGGTATCACATATTCTGTGTGTTAGCCCTTTTGTGTGTTTTTTTACGGTTCTGTCGTCGTCGACCAACTCGCGTCCCCGACTCTGGAGGCACTCCCGAGTGATCTGCTTCTCGCCTTCGAGTCTCCTCAAGATGAGTCGCGCGTCCGCGCGACATTCTTCGCGCTTAAGCAAGGCAAGATGGCCATGCGCGACTACGTCCAGTAGACGCGCCACCTCGATTCGTGTATCGTCACGAAGCTGATTGACATGACGTATCAAGTCCACGTCTTTGTGTTCGGCATGACGCGGTATTGTCCCACGCGGGCTGAGCCCGCCACTCTGGAAAAAGCTTTTGCCCTCGCGCTACGTGATGTCTACGTGGTGGCGTCGTCGTACGCAAGGCAGATGCCTCAGCAGGCTCGAGCTGCTCGAGCCTGCTGATGTGTCAGACGGATGTGCGAGACCATCACCATGGCCGGCATGCACACCAGCGACGGGAAAAAGTTTGAAGCAAATGATGCAGGCCCCCTCCCCGGTCGGTGAGCAAACCCATCACGCTTTGCCTAGGAGCAAACGCAACACATACATTCCTGGTGGGCAAACGCAGCACCTAAAGATCCTCCTGCTGAGCGAACGCAGCACCGAAGTCTCTTCTTTCTTTTGCTGAAATGGTGATCGATAGAAAGTGATAAAGTGGACAAAAGGCGATAAAGGGGAGTGGCCAACATAAAATGGTGAGTTTAACATGGCTGTATCCATTTAGAGAATGGTTACCTTCCTTCTTCAACACAAATTCGAGCCTGCAGATCTTGACGAGCAGTTCAAGTTCCTTATAGGCGAACTGCGGTAGTTGTAGCCACTGACTCCAGCTGAGAGTCAGTGGCCATGGCTTTGTATAAGGTTGGGTATTTACCAAAACTGCTAAGATTTTATCGCATATACAATATTTTATTGGAACGGAACAATACCCACAGCTCCGTATACAAGCAACACATGTCTCCGGTTCCGAAGAGTTAGTATTCCCCCCCGCACTCACGCGGTATATATGCATACTTCTCTGTCCCACCAGAAAATGCAGTAGAATCCTCGGATTGCAACCCGATGTATTCGATGTGGACCACACATATAATTTGATTGGTAGAAATTGTATCCTTTAAATCTGAGCTTGCCAACCTCTAAATCACAGCGCACCACTCGCGCTTTCGACCAACAGACTTCATGGGGCCTACCTGCGGAACAAGCGACCTGTCTGTCGAGACTAAAGTAGCGGTTGCCCTTTTCTTCGTTGGCCAGGCAGCTCGAGGAGTAGGCGCCTCAGCAGCGGTTGCGGCCGCTGTTGAGGCGTTTCCTATCAAGTCACGGACGGCGTGGACACTGTGGAAGAGCCGCTTCAATGTGACTGCCCTGTTGGCGCCTCCACGAGCCAGCACGCCACCAAGACCGACCAAACGGACGAAGGAAGAGGTGGCTGCGCTTGTGGCAGGAGTCCCAGTCGTGGAGCGGCAGACCCTGCGATCGCTAGCGAGCGCGTGCGGGATTCCCCGCGCTTCACTAGGCCGCTATCTGAGGAAGGGATGGCTACGCCGTGCGGTATCGCGCGTCAAGCCTACGCTGACGGACTCGCACAAGTTTAGAAGACTTCTGTACTGTTTGATGCACATACAGCCCTCGATCGGTAGGCTCTGTTACAGTTCATTTATATTTCAGGCTCTCTACAAATAATTGAAATGATAATGCGCAGGTGGATCATTTAAAATGCATCATATGTATGACGTTATACATATTGATGAAAAACGGTTCAACATGTACAAGGGTGCGTCAAGATATTATCTGACGCCAGATGAGGGTCTACCGTATCGCACCACGCCTAACAAGCGTTATATCGGCAAAGGTAATGTTCCTTGCGGCGATAGCAAGACCACGCTACAATGCAAAAACAAAAACAATTCGACGGGAAAATAGGCATCTGGTCTATTGTCGAGCAGGTACCCGCTCAAAAAAATTCCAAGAACCGAATTAAGGGAACTTTGGTCACAACAAACGTGAACATGACGAGAAAGCGGTGCAAGAAAATGATACTTGAAAAAGTGATACCCGCAATTCGCAAGAAGTGGCCTGGTACGTGTATTATGAATTTCACGACAAGTTGCTAACCCTTGTAATTGTGTGTTGCACCAACTGGAATTTTTGTTATTTGAAAGGTCGCAAAGCAAGGGTCGTCCACCTGCAGCAAGACAATGCTGGACCCCACGCATCTCCTTATGATACTGACATCGTGGAGGCTGGCGAGCAAGCTGGTTGGAATATTGAGCTCTTATGTCAGTCTCCACGATCGCCAGATCTTAACTGTTTAGACCTAGGAGCATTTCATGCTCTACAGGCGATCCAACTCAAGAAGGCGGCGAGGAGTTTAGATGGCCTCATATACGCCGTCACGGAAGTTTTCAGACAGCTTCCGTCAAGCACTATCGACAAGTGCTTCGTGACACTGCAGAAAGTGATGCAGTGCGTGATCGCACATGGAGGCGGTAATGACTACCCGCTACCGCGCGTACGTAAACAGCACTATCAAGACTCGAAGATGCCGGTGTCGCTGGAGGTAGAAGAAACACTCGTTGACTACGGGTTGGCTGCACTAGATAATTTTTTTGTAGCCATTTAAGAAACTGTGGGTACAGATCTGCCAAATGTTTGGATTTGTTTTTTGTAGCCATTTAATAAAATGTGGGTACAGATCTGCTAAATCTTAGGAGTTGTGGCCAGTCATTCATTATTGGATATAAATCAGGCTCAGCGAAGCCAAATAAAACAGCCTCGTCACGGTTCTAAATCAGCCCTTACAGGACCGTACCAATTTATCTGAGTGCGTAAGATGACGACGAATACGCACATACTTTTACATCACAAGAATAATGAATACTCGATGAACTACGGAGGAAAACGTGATCACCACTGGCACAGGGCGGCACTGATCTCATCGTATCCCCGTCAATATTGGTCTTGGCGATCTAAAACAAATAGAGGATGAAGCAATCGTTGCGAGCTATACAACGCTGTTTTCCTCTACCTAATCCGACCACTACTTCACAAGATATCGATGCTTAAAAAATTATTGAATTTTCTGGTGGGACAGAGAAGTACATGTGGTGAAAAGGTACGAAACCGCCATTTTCCACACATACCGAATTCCTCATGTCAAGGTCCACACACTGGTTCGGTGATAGAGACGGACGTTATAGTGGCCCGTCTAAATGGAGTTGCGGGTGCTGGCAGCGTCGGGTGGCACATACCCCAACCGGCGTCGCGCGCGGCCGAGCCGCTGCTGCCGCCTGTGGACAAGTTGTTCCCGCGGCCGAACCTGGAGCTGCGCATGAAGATGCACATGGTGCGCGTGGTCAACGAGACGCCCAACGCGCTCATCAAGGACACGCTGTTGCAGGACGAGCCCGGCCGCGTGCTGTGGTGCCCGGCGTCGCGTACGCGCAGCACGCCCGGAAGCATCCAAGCGCCATGCGGGACGCGAGCGAGGCAAGAGCTGCCACGTGTGTGCGCGCCTGAGCGAGGACGTGCACGTGAGCATTGAGGAGTTCGCGCTGCTCTTCTAGCTCGATTAGAGCCGCGAGGCGGCCGACCACCTGCTGCTGTTCAACGCCGATACCTGCTGCCCGTCGCTCGAGAAGGAGTACGGCGTTGTGCACAAGAGCGTCAGGTTCGGACTCACGGCGGAACGACTAGTGATACTACTTAAGTACAAAGTAAAATACAAAGTAAAATTTACGAAGGCAAAGTAGATTAGTTTATCGACGCCACTGTGCGAAAAACGTCGTCAAAATCATCTTCTAAGCTAAAGGTGCCTAGCTCGTGGTCTACTTCGCCCGATTGAATAACTTCACGGATGATATCTTCGGCGTCTTCAATCTCCAATTCCTCAACTGTTCCAACCGTCCTACTTATAGTAGTAGGTGCTTCCATTTGGCCGCACTTCTTGAACCCTGAAATAATTGTCGCTGGCTCAATGGTTTGCCAAGCATTGTGTATCCATTCGCACAATTCTGGACGATGAGGGGCTTGCAGCCTAAAAGGCACACCAGGCTTGCGGGAATGGAGTTGCTCTCGTAAATCGCGGATCCACAGGTTTCGTAGTCGGGTCTTGAGAGGTCCATTCCAGGTAGCGTCAGCAGGTTGACATACGGACGTCGAATTCGGCGGGATTTTGAGCACGGTGACATAATTTTTGCTTGCAAAATCGACGACTTCTTCGGTCCAATGACCTGAGAAGTCGTCGAGTAGCAATAATGGATGCCGAGCCACGCAATAGTTAACGCACCGTTCCACCAGCCTGCAATTCGCAAAAATACATCATAGTTAGCAATAATATTTAAATAAATCCTGTGAAACAAATTACCTTTGTCATTAGCATACACCTGCATGTCGAGTTCTCGTTGGGCTTGCGCGATACCGTTCTTCCACATCCCCTCACTAAAACCGTGTCTAAATTTGGTGTTCTCCTCTCGGCGCTCCTCGACTTTCGAAGGTCGGACCTTAAAAACAACGAAAGGTGGATATTTTGCGCCCGTAGAATCTCCCAAAAGCATGACAGTAGCGCGATCTTTAGACTTTCCGGCGCACTTTACCCATACTGTTTTGCTGTCAGTTCTAGTAATAGTTTTCTTTGGAAGATATTCAAAACAGGCAGCTACAACACAATACAAATATTAGTATAAAGTTACGAATAGAATATTATCTTAGCAAACATGTTTGATCAGCGTTGAAGATTCAAGTAGCCCCAATCTCAGCAGCTTTTTCCTTGACCTCCTTGGCGAAGTCGGCGGCGATTTTCGCGAGCTCTGGTGCCCGGATCTGTCCTTGTCGTGTTTTAGCCCGCAGTGAGAAGCGATGACGCTTTTTGAAGTGCTTCTGCCATCTCCATGACGCTGAAAATGGTGAAATATTAGCCTTTTTCGCTAATTTAGTGGCTTGAATATTCAGCATGACCGTTGTAACGGGTACCCCCTCCTCGCGCAGCTCATTCACCCATCGAACTAGCTTATCTTCTTGCGCCCGAGGCAATACAGTGCCTAAACCTTGCTGACGATTCTTCTTTTTGCCAGCACCATTCGGTTGACTGTGCAGTGCTTCGATCCGGGTTTTGTTGCACTTCCAGGAATAGATTAGCGATCTTCTACTGTTATATATAGAATCAGGAAGTCCTGAATAGAAGTGCTTAATCGTCTTCTTGATGTCATTAAACTCTGCAAAATGGCTTAGTACTTTAAGTTTCTCCTCGGCAGAAAATGAATCAAACTTATGCTGCTTAGGCGACCGTCCGTGGCCACCGGGGAGGCGAGGCCTCCCTTTCGGGCGCCGCTTTTGCTGGGGGGTCATGAAATGGCAAAGTGAACGGCTGGACAGAACAGGCCAAACGGGCTCCTATGCGACACAAATTACACACTGCGTGCCTTGACTAAGGGTGCACAGGAAAGTGTCCCGTTTAGGCATTACTGGCTGCTGATTGGCTAATTCACCCTTGTATGCCTTGACATCTTGTATGCCTTGACATAAGGAATTCGGTACAAAATGTTAAAGACCATGAGAATGCACAGGGCTAGGTTAGGAACTCGCACATAAGCTCAACAATTTTTCAAGAGGTAGCCACTGGCAGTGATAGCTAATTGCAAAATCGTGATAACAGGCTCCCGCTATTCATTTAATATATAGATTCGTATGGGCAGACTAGGCAAGAAGCCGCCGCGCGTTCTAACACAACGACACCACAGGGGATGAGAAGGACTGGGAAATCGAGAAGGACGAAAAGGACGAGGGATCATGCGATATTCCCGCAGTACAAAGTAGGGCGTCGTACTTACGAATGCCAACACAAATGTCATATGTAGCCTTTCCTTAACATGTTGTATAGACAACATGTGGTAACACAGCCAGGGGGGGGCAAAAAGCCCGTGAGTGCGGGGGGGGGGTAATACAGGTACTATAATCAGCGCACGTTACCGATCAACCCTCGTCCAACACACCAAAACACAACACGCAGTCGACAGCTCACACGCCGTACAGACTCACTGCACCGTGTCTTGGCCGTCGCGAGGACCAACACCTGCACGCTTTCGGTAGCCGCCTACGGTCTAAGGCAGCGGGCGCCGTGTCGAGAACACCGACGGCAAGGCGTCGCGACAACTTGTCGAGTCGAGCCAGCCGAAGCGGGGCAGACCCCAAAGGCAGCGGATGAGGCGCAGCCGAGAGACCGAAACAGGCGAAAACAACGCGAACATACGAAAGCAGAGAAGCAAGCAGACAAGGAAGCAAGTGAAAGGTAATATTTCCTAACCGGTCGATTTAATTGTGCGAGCACAATTGTTTCGCAAATCTGTAGCCCTCCCTTGTACAGACTATTGCAGCGTTATGCGCTCCCATCTAGTCAAATACACCGGCCATTACAGCAAGAGCTCCCACAGGATGTATATCACACTAGTTAAAATGTCCTGTTTATTGGGGCTGGGTAAAGTGAAACAAAACTGCTCGGCTATGCATAAAGTCATCATTGATTGCAACGAAATGTATTGAAGCAGGTTAGCTGAACTGATCAGCATGCACTAAACACCCTAGCCTTACTCGCTACCCACCGCATATTTACTTGAAGAGTGCTGTTACTACCTCGCTAGCCCCTCTGAGGCCGCCATCGCCACGTCCCTCCTCACCCTCACCCGTGCGGTGGATGGGGTCCGGCAGTGTGGTAGCGCTGGGTAGGGCGAAGGCAGGGTAGCGGTGGCAGTGTACACTGTGTTGCAG